>SJYX01003383.1:309537-335646 GCA_006410675.1 Oreotragus oreotragus
CAACTCTTCTCATGAGGTGGCCAAAGTACTGGAGTTTCAGCTTTAGCATCATTCCTTCCAAAGAAATCCCAGGGTTGATCTCCTTCAGAATGGACTGGTTGGATCTCTCCATTTCCTCCTCCTCCCTACCCCTGGAAACCACCATTCTACTTCCTACTTCTCTGAGTGAGCATTTTAGACACCTCATAGAAGTGGAATTTAATGCAATTCTGAATCTATGGTGTTTTGTTGTTGTTTTGCTTCTTTTGGGAACTGCATAAGCTGGGCAAAAAATTTAGATGGAAGAAAAAAAGTGTCAAGAATAGCCAAAACAATAATCAAGATGAAATACAAGAGGAAATTGACTCTACAGATACTAATAGGATCGATCTGATATTATAAAATTAAAATAGCATGACAAGGATCAAGAACTGGCACAGCAACTGAGGAACAGAACAGAGCTGAAAACAGACTGAAAAGAAGAGGAGATTCACGGAACATTGGAGTAAGAGTTAACTGAATTGTATAGGGAAGTTTGGAGATACCAGTAAAGCTGGACATGTCTCTGTAACAAAAAGTTTCTGATTCCCTCCCTGAGGAGGGAGAGTTGGTCTGTGTTTTTGTCGGGGGAAAAGGAAAATTCCACCTCTACCCCTTTTGAGTTCATGTGGCTGGAATCATGATGAAAGTGACACAAGACAGGTTAACAGGAGAAAAAGAAACATTTTTCTTCATGTGCCTGAAAGGCTTTGCTCATAAAATGGAACCTAAAAAATGACCAAAGCAAGCAGCCTTTTATACTTTCAGACAAAGAAACAATGCATTTATGAGGAATTGACAAGCAAAGCAACTTAGGCTTTAGACACTTAGTGAAGAATCTAAACAAAGTTTGAGCTTGGGGTAGTCAATTTAAGAAGAAGGCTAGTTTGAACAGGCTTCTTGGCTCTAAATTCCCTGTCTTTGGTGACAAGGGGGTCAGTTTACTTCCAGATGCAAGGAGTGCACCTTTCACATGAGAGATGTATTTCCTGCTTTCAGGAGAACAGAGAAGAGTCAGTTTCTTTCTTGCATTGGCCACTTCTCAAGCATCCTCAACTCAAAACATTCAGGATGCTATTGTGGCATATTTTGGAGTGGTCAGTCCTAAACCATCCTAAGCCACAGGGACTGCAACCATAAAATTAAGAGATGGTTGCTCCTTGGAAAGAAAGCTATAAGAAACCTAGACAGCCTATTAAAAAGCTGAGACATAACTTTGCCAGCCAAGGTCTGTAGAGTCAAAGCTATGATTTTTCCAGTAGTCACGTATGAATGTGAGTTGGATCATAAAGAAGGTTGAGCGCTGAAGAATTGATGCTTTTGAACTGCAGTGCTAGGGAAGACTCTTTAGAGTTCCTTGGGCTGTGAAGAGATCAAACCAGTCAGTCCTAAAGGAAATCAACCCTGAATACTCATTGGAAAGACTGGATGCTGAAGCTGAAGGTCCAGTAATTTGGCCACCTGATACAAAGAACTGACTCATTGGAAATGACCCTAATGATGGAAAAGATTAAAGGCAAAAGGGGAAGGGGGCAGTAGAGGATGAGCTGGTTGGATCACATCACTGACTCAATGGATATGAATTTGAGCAAACTTCAGGAGATAGTGAAGGACAGAAGAGCCTGGTGTACTTCAGTCCATGGGATCACAAAGAGACACAACTGAACCACTGAACAACATCCTGAACCTAAACATTTGTAACACCCCTACTTTTCCCAGGACTACTCAGAGGCCTCATTCCCTGCTGATTTCAAAATGCTGATAGAACTTCAAATAATCTAGACATATGAGCGCCAATAAGAATAGAGTTTTGTGGTTGAACTCACCATACCTACTCACTCCACTCAGCACAGATAAATAAATAACACCAAATTCACAGCCTCTTCCCGGGGAGGGAAAGAGTTGCATAATTACATCCAGTGCCCCAACTTTTCTGAGGCTGCCCCAAAGACTAAAAGCCCAGAAGACTTTTAACTGTCTTAGAAATCTAAGGGGACATGGCATACTTAACCTCATTAATTATCTGAGACATACAGTCAAAATCATAATGTGATATCACTATATACCTGTTACGACTGATATTATCTAAGAAAATAAGAAATAAGTGTTGACAAGGATGTGAAAGAAACTGGACCCTTTGTTAGTAGGAATATGAAATAGTACAGCTATAGAAAAGATTAGAGAGGTTCTACAAAAAAAAAATAGTGAAAAACTGCTTGTATTTACCCAAAATAATTGAAATCAGGATCTTGAAGAGATATTAGCATTCTCATATTCACTTATGAGCTATATAGATAAAAAATGTGTGAAATACACATACAGTAAAATACTATTAAGCCTTTAAAAAAAGAAGGAAATTCTGTAATAAATGACAGTTTGGGCAAACCTTGTGGTTTTATGCTAAGTGAATTAAGTCACAGAAGTATAAGTACTGCAACTTATATAAAGTACCTTAACAAATCAAACTAATAGAATCAGGGAGTGGAATGATGGTTTTTTTGTGTTCAAGAGAAATGTAAATTAAAAATTGCTAATCAATGGGTATAAAGTTTCTGCTATGCAAGATGAATAAATTCTAGTGATATTCTGTACTACATTGTGCCTGTAGTTAACAATACTGTATTATGTGCTTAAAAATTTGTAGGGTAGATCTCACATTGTATTTTTATCACAATAAAATATACTAAAAAAATTTATAAGATAAGACTTTACCAACAAAGAAAGAAACTATGTTGACTCTTCAGTAGATTTTACTAGTATAAGAAAACCTTAATTGCAATTTTAGGTATTAAACTTAAATTACCTCCCCAAATAAAAATAAATAAATAAATAAATAAATATTTATAATTAAATAGATATATATTAAATGTATATAATTTATACTCTTATATATAATTTTTATATATTTATAATATCATATGTATAATTTATATCATATTGTATTTCTGATAGTCTCCTAAAGTATTAAGTATACAATTGTAAATTTTAAAAAAAAATACACCAACTCTCCTATCATGTAAGTTAGTGTCTACCCTGAAAGATTATATTTTTCAGAACTATCATAGATATTTTTTGTTCACCTATTTTCCCCCAGGCTTCCTTTACCTCAGTTGGAAAATCCCACTTGGGCTCAAGTAAAGTTGCTAAAAAATAACAACTCATATAATTCTCAAGGGAACTACAGGGGTTCATACTGAACTTTTCCTTTTTTTCCCCCTCTTGTCAACAGATGTTCTATTTTCTTATAAACTTGTAAACTTGAAGTTGTGTGCACAATTTTTTTGTCATTTTTTTTTCTCAGAATTTTTGGTACATATCTTCAGTATACTTCTGTTTCCCCAAAACATTATAAAAATCTTTCTCTGTTGAATCAATTTTAAGTAGCTTCTGTAGAGGTTGTCTTCTTTGCTTCACCTCAGCTAATAAAGAGTGACTTTTCATTTCTTCAAATCTTCTTGTTTATTTCAACAATCATTGTGACCTTCCACATTATTCATCTAGTACTTTGAACAACTTTTAATATTCCCCCAACAAATCTAAGATTGTAACACCTACATTATTTTGAGAACCAGTATTAAAGAAAAAAAACTACTGTCAGCTTATTACTTATTATAATTTAGCAAGTTAAAGTCATTGACAGAACTTAGAATTATACTGAGATTTTGATAATATTAATTTCACACATATAAAAAAGATAATATAAACAAAATGTATTTGTTAAGGTATTCTTAATGATTTTTCAGTTAAATTTGACTTAGGAATTAATTTTAAAATTTAGAAACATGGATATATATGTTTATGCACTGAGAATAATTTGCTATGCAGCACTGATGGTGCACCATTCCCTATAATAGGCCTTTTCTCTTGAGACATTTTCCAAGACACTCTTATCCTCTCTGAATATTTTGATGCTATTTCTTACTTGGTCTTACTGGAAGGTTTAATAAAAGGTTTTCAGACAACAAGTAAGATTCATATTCTTTCCCTGAAGTATTTCTTTAATAATCTCTTGACTTGTTACAAGAAGTTGCAATTATACTCTTATGCCAGCAGGACAAACAATTGAGCGCATGCATGAACAGGCAGTGAAAATTCCATGACTGCTATCTGACCAACAACAACTTTAAGAAATGTGTCAAGAACCATGCACTCTGATTTTAGAGGTGTTAAATATTGGGGGGGGGTGTTATTTTTTAGGGCTTTCTTCCCACTCTTCCTATCATTCTAAACCTCTTGTTCCTCACTATTGCACACTGTTGTTGTTCAGTAACCTCACTGACTTCTCTAGGTAAAAAAACTGAAGGCTAAGGCATTTTGACATCTATCTGTTGCTGCTTTTTACTAAATTTCAAGTCTGTGCTCTGCTATTGATACTGTTCTGACTCTCTTTAATTACAATCCTGTTGTTTTAACATGTGCTTTGTGTGAGTAATGGCCACACACATGATTCATTGTGCTTCTTGTATGTGAAGACTGCTAGAGTCATACACAGAAGGCAGTCCTTTTAGTCCTGTTGACCTCTGTAATGATCTCAGCTTTAAGTTTTACCAGAGATGACTTAAAGTTTACTAGCAGTCACACAGAAGTGAACTTGATCAGTGACTACCACCCTCAGCTAATGGTTTGGATTTCTTTCTTCCTTAAAGTCAATTTCTTGCTCAGAAATTAGTTGGCAGGCATGTTCTCTTTTAAAACTGATGACCTCCATACCCAAGGAGACAGAAAACTTTCCCAAAGTCTTCTCTGCTGTTTGCCTCTCTGTGCAAATCTGAGATGCTCTCTTGCAAAGAAGTGTGATCTGATAGCTAAGAATTCCCTAGAGCCTTAATGATTATCTTTCCTCTTTCCCTGGAGCCTCACAGTCAACTTATCCAGAGTTATGCCTTCCTGTGATGTTTATATGTTGGTCTTCTCTTTTTATCTACTTCTAATTTTTAGGATTCTCCTGTAACAGGACTGTTACTGCTTATAATTGTATCTATGCTCAGGGAAAGGAAATAGTTTCTATTAATACTAATGTATTTACTTTCCTATTCAGAAGACATTAATCCACCTCCCTTTTTCTCTCTTCTCTTTCCCCTCCTTTTCCTCTTCCTATTTCACAAGTTTCTTTTCTTCCTTTTGCCCCACCATATCTGAATATTTCTCCTTCCTTATTTTCTGTCATTCACTCCATTTTTTCCTACTCCATTTTGCTTCTCTGTGTACTCTGTTCTTTGGGGAGTTTGAATCAATCTGCATGTTTCTATTATTCAGACTACAGCACTTTTGGAGCACCAACATTGACATCTGTCTACAGGCCAAAGTCAAGCTAAATTTACTTTAAAAAAAGAGACATTTATTGAAGAAAAAGTTTACTGCCCTGTTTTGGCCACTGTGGAAAAAGAAAAAAAAAGTGTTTCAGGAGGAAGGGAAGGAATGACAGATGGCCTGCATATACAACACAGCTTTAGAAAAATGGATAAAACAAACTCAGCAGGTACTTAGACTATATGTCATGGAATAAAGATAGGGAAAAGCATGCATTGACCTAAGATGGGCTGTTTAGTATGTACCTCCAGATGGAAACAAAATGGAAAGGCAAAAAAAAAAAACAAATAAAACCTGGCTTTCAAAATGTTTTATTTTTTTTTACCTACTGAAGGAGGTAATACTTTCCTACTTATTGAAAATGAAGAAGATATTTTAAGATTTATTGATGCATTTATCTATCAACATTCATATGTCACTGATGAAACAATAATAAATACACACTGTGAAATAAACTTTAGGTAACATTGTGTAGACAGAAAACTTTCCCAAAGTCTTCTCTGCTGTTTGCCTCTCTGTGCAAATCTGAGATGCTCTCTTGCAAAGAAGTGTGATCTGATAGCTAAGAATTCCCTAGAGTCTTAATGATTATCTTTCCTCTTTCCCTGGAGCCTCACAGTCAACTTATCCAGAGTTATGCCTTCCTGTGATGTTTATATGTTGGTCTTCTCTTTTTATCTACTTCTAATTTTTAGGATTCTCCTGTAACAGGACTGTTACTGCTTATAATTGTATCTATGCTCAGGGAAAGGAAATAGTTTCTATTAATACTAATGTATTTACTTTCCTATTCAGAAGACATTAATCCACCTCCCTTTTTCTCTCTTCTCTTTCCCCTCCTTTTCCTCTTCCTATTTCACAAGTTTCTTTTCTTCCTTTTGCCCCACCATATCTGAATATTTCTCCTTCCTTATTTTCTGTCATTCACTCCATTTTTTCCTACTCCATTTTGCTTCTCTGTGTACTCTGTTCTTTGGGGAGTTTGAATCAATCTGCATGTTTCTATTATTCAGACTACAGCACTTTTGGAGCACCAACATTGACATCTGTCTACAGGCCAAAGTCAAGCTAAATTTACTTTAAAAAAAGAGACATTTATTGAAGAAAAAGTTTACTGCCCTGTTTTGGCCACTGTGGAAAAAGAAAAAAAAAGTGTTTCAGGAGGAAGGGAAGGAATGACAGATGGCCTGCATATACAACACAGCTTTAGAAAAATGGATAAAACAAACTCAGCAGGTACTTAGACTATATGTCATGGAATAAAGATAGGGAAAAGCATGCATTGACCTAAGATGGGCTGTTTAGTATGTACCTCCAGATGGAAACAAAATGGAAAGGCAAAAAAAAAAAACAAATAAAACCTGGCTTTCAAAATGTTTTATTTTTTTTTACCTACTGAAGGAGGTAATACTTTCCTACTTATTGAAAATGAAGAAGATATTTTAAGATTTATTGATGCATTTATCTATCAACATTCATATGTCACTGATGAAACAATAATAAATACACACTGTGAAATAAACTTTAGGTAACATTGTGCTCCGTGGTCGTTGAGAACAGAACCAAACTCCAGTTGTTCCTAGGGGTGTTGAGCCATTGTTGTAATTTGATTATCATAATGCTCTATGCCCTTAGGCAAGAGGTGCAGGGACACAAACACAATAGGTATTTTAATTTTACAACAATTTACTACTCAGTTTAGCATGTTTTTCCATCTAGAAGTTTGAGTGCACCCATAACAGACTCTTTCTAATTCTGGGGCTTCCCAGGTGGTATGTTGGTAAAGACTTCGCCTGCCAATGCAAGAGATGCAAGAAATGCAGGTTTGATCCCTTTGTGGGGAACATGCAGGAGAAAGAAATGGCAACCCACTGTAATATTCTTGCTTGGAAAATTCTATGGACAGTGGACAATTAATTGATTGTTATCTGAGTCTAGTTACTTCTCTGGAAAATTAGCTTCCATTGGAAGACTGTCTTGTGGAGTTTTATGCTTGCTTGCTCAATATGTTTGATTATTGATATTATTATTAAGGGTTTTGTTACAATTAATCCATTTACACCTGTATTATACATATAGACGCTGCTTTATGGGACAAAGATAATTACAAAATAAGTTAATTAGAAACATAGTACAATTATCTTTGACTTCCCTACAAAGCAAATCTTGAACAAAAACCAAATGTTATGATTGATTGGGGTAAAAATGGAGATGTAAGTTTCACTTAGTTTGGTTTCCAAGCCTCTCATTTTATAATATAAGGTTGTACTGGATAGAGGTTCCTACTGATCACTGTGCTTCACTGTGAAAGACATAGATATAGAATTTGTTAAGCAATCTTAATATATTGTTGGGTATGAATATTCATTTTGTAATTGAAATACCACATGTGTAAGAATTTATACATAAAAGAAAGCCTGGAGAGAATGTTAAATATGAGTTTTTATATCGATTATATGTGTAACACAAAATTATCATTGACTCATATATAAAATAGATAAATGGGAAGGATATATTGCACAATACAGGAGAACATAAGCATTGTTTTATAACAACTTTAAATGGTGTATAATCTATAAAAATGTTGAATCAGTATACTGTACAACTGAAAATAGTATAATGCTATAAATTATACTTCAACTAAGAAAAAGAGTGTTCAAGAAGCCATGGGTTAAATAAACGGAAAATTTTTAAAAAATCAATAGCCTTGAAAATGATATCTGTATATACAAAGGATTTTTTTATATTTAATTCATATTTAAAATCAATCTAAAATCAATTTAATCAAAAAATAATACATTTCTAAAAAATGTCTTGACCATGTTTGTTATTATTCACATATAAACCAAACAACACATTATTAGTATATGCAGATAGTTTTTATGCTTTATTTTTGAGTAGAAGAAAATGCTTGAAAATAAATCTGAAGATTCAAAAGTTAAAGTTGAGTGACTGATCAATACTCTATTTTCTTTTACTGAAGAATAAACATATTTCAATATCATAATTCTAATAGTACTCTATCACCACTTTTGATCTCAGTATTTTTAGTACATTTTATACTTCCTATTTAATGTTTACAGAGTCACCAGGAGGTTGCTATTAGGCAAGAAAAGATTAATGTATTTTTTAATCTTCACTAAAAAATACTTTGTATATTAGGCACAAATTTTAAGTTATATTACTCACTTATTAAACATATGTTATTTATAATGTTAATACAATTAATATATTTACTCAAAAGATAAGATTCTTATCTGGAAAGAATAAACCTTTATCATTAGTTCTATAGTTTTTCCTACTTTTATCACAAATCTGGTATCGTGGTGGTAGACATCAGGGAAAGAACAGTAATCTCTAGGAGACAGAAAATTACAGTGCTCTTTAGGCCCTAGCAATTCCTCTTTCTAGAGGGTAATCTGGTTTTAATACCAGAACAACCAGAGTAGGACAATGAGAACTGCTTTTTTAAGCGACCAAATAGTCAGTGGGATGCAAACAGGCCAAAATCTATGTGAAAGAAACTCTACTGGGAAAAAATCTGCGAGAAAGTTACTCTTTACTAAGTGATGTCAATAGTATGTCAGAGCTTACTGGAAATCTTTGTTTGATGCTATTAACTTAGTCAGGAAACCAAAGATAGAAGATTACTACCATTGTTCCTAATAGAATAGTTTAAGAAATGTGGCAGTATTAGCACCAAAATCTAGTTTTTTTAATAGTTACTTTCTTTAAATGATTTTTGACAGCCTTATATCTTTATCATATAAATACATTTATTTTTTTATTTGGATTTGTTTATTTTGCTTTTTAACACTGATTATGGCCATACAACTTTTCACTTAGAGTATTTCATGACTGGCTTTCTTAAGAAGAAATGTAAAATCCAATGCCTTTTTCTAGAGAAGGTAAAACTGAGCAATTAATGTTGTATATTTTTATTTGTTACAGAAATATGCCTAAAGAAATAGATCCAGTGACAAAGACAAACACAATTGAAATATGATCAATTTATAATATATTCACTGGTATTTGTTCCCAAGAACCACAGTAATATAGTTCATTCCTAAACCAGTATATAGTCAAGAATTTATTTCTAATCTTGGAATTGCAAGACTAGAATTCCTAAAACTTGACTTACTAGCATGACTCCATTATTGAGTAATTCAGCTGATTGCAGTTTCACTTTAGTTGCACTGAGATCTTTCTTTCTTGTTAAGGATGTACAAATATAAACAGCTTCTCTCAAATAGATATCCATGTATTTTGTGAGATTCACATTAGAAAAATGAGTAAGTTAGCACTCTGAAGTGTTAGTCACTCAGTCGTGTCCAACTCTTTGCAAATACATGGACTGTAGCCCGTCAGGCTCTTACATCCAGGAAATTCTCTGGGCAAGAATATTGAAGTGGGTTGCCATTCCCTTCTCTAGGGGATCATCCCCACCCAGGAATCAAACCCCAGTCTCCTGCACTGCAGGAAGATTCTTTACCCTCTGAGCTACAAGGGAAGCCCAAGTTAGCACTCTAGGTGACAGAGTTAGCATTTTGCTTAATAAAGTACTTGTTAGTAATATTTTCATGCTATTTTTTTGTTAAAGAAAAGACAGATTGTAAAAATGTAAAAATGTAAAAAAGACAGATTGTAAAATGACAGATTGTAAAATAAATCCATTTCCTTAAATGTTACTCATTTTTGCTTTTACTTGTTTATTTCCCTTCCAGTTTTATTGAGATATATTTGACATACAGTAATATATGTTTATGGATAATGATTGAAGTTATTTACAGTAATGATTGAAGTTATATAATTTAGGAAATGCTGACCACAATAAGTTTAGTGAGCATCCATTAATTCATATAGATATAAAATAAAATGAAAAGAAAAAAATATTTTCTTTGTGATGCAAACTCAGAACCTATTCTTTTAATAACTTTCATGTATAACATAAAGCAGTGTTCATTATATTAGTATATATTATTTTGTATGTTATATTCCTAGTACTTATTTATCCTATCACTGGGAGTTCATACCTTTTGCCCACCTTCCTCTAGTTTCCCATCCCCCCTTCACCCACCTATGATAATCACAAATCTGATCTCTTATTCTATTAGTTTGTTTTTAAAGTATAATTGACCTACAACACTATGTTAGTTCTTGCTGCACAGCATAGTGATTCAGATATTTCTATACAATTTCAAAATGATCAACATGATGAGTCCAGCTACCTTTTGTCATCTTACAAAGATATTACATTAATATTGACTACAGTTACATTCTTGTACATTCCATTGCTATGATTCATATATTTCATAATGGGATTTTTGTACCTCTTAGTATGCCTCACCTATTTATTGCATTTCCCCACCTCATTCCCCTCCAACAACCACGTTTGTTCTCTGTATTTATAATTCTGTTTCTATTTTGTTATGTTAATTGATTTTGTTTTTTAGATCCATGTATAAGTGAAATCATACAGCATTTGTCTTTCTCTGTCAGACTTACTTCACATAGCATAATAGCCACACAGTCCATCTATGTTTTTGCAGATAGCAAAATTTCATTCATTTTTATGGCTGAGTCATGTCTGTGTGTATGTGTGTGTATTTGCAGGGATTGTTCATTTAGTTCTTATCGGGTTTGGGAACAAGTCAAGTTCAAGTGTATATGGGGAGGATAAAAGTTAACTGAAGTTTGGTCAAGACACAACATAATGTAAGGAATTGATATTTGTGAACACTTAATTAAACTGAAAATTATTTTGTGAATTTTAATGTTTTTTAACAAAATTTCTCCACCAACATTTTTAGCTGGACATTTTATGTGCCTAATCCAATTGGTTTTAAGGCATATTAATTATTTATGAGAAGAAAATAGCAGCAGTTTTGCAGTTCAGTCCATGTCTTTACAAAGAGGATAAACTCAGAGAACAAAGAAAGATAGTGACCTGCTTGAATTTCCTTACAAATATACCAAAGACAGACCTCTTGCAAATACGATGATGATATTTGCAAGCAGGAGTTATTTGTAATTCTTGATAGCTCTGGAATTCCTCATGGTCAACAAGCCTAGAATCCATGAGGCACTAAGTGTCCTTCGAAAATGTCATATAAAGTATGTAACTATTGGAATAGAAAGTAGAGATTGTTCACAAGTGAAATAGTTCCTTTCCGTATAAAACCCTGCGCTGTCATAATTTGCTCAGGGACCTCAGGTGACAGATCTTAGCCAGTTTACATTCCAATGTGGTAAGTGCTGGCAAACTTTGCCTTCTCCTAGGTTTGCTTGTTTTGAAAAATTCTATATTCTTAAAATTATTTGTGAATCTTAATAGTGAATACAATCTTTCATTCTTGAGTGTCATTAGAAAATATAATTTTATATGCTACTGTAACTTCACTTGTGTTTTTCATTGCAAAGACCTTTTGACTAAATATTTAAATTAATAGATGAAGCAAATTTTACTCACTATAATATCTTATTTTTCTGAAAATATATGGTACAATTAAAAACTAGCTTTAAAATATGTTTGGCAACCCCAATGAAATATGTGGAAGAGAAACAGTTGCTCTAATTAAATAACATATGTCAATGAAACAAGACCATATTGACATGGAAATGCACATGGATAGTATAAGGAAAATGGGGGGAAAAAGAAGAAAATGAAATAAGGCAATAATCTTCATATTAAGTAACATATATTTGAAATCACACTATGAAATGCTGAAAAAGGAACAAAGAGGCCCAACTTGAGTTACTTACTTAGAATATAGAAGAAGAAAGGTGGGTTATTCTCATCTCCTAAAAGCCACTTACATTTCATGGCTCATGTTCCACCTTCTTCCGGCAATGGTCCTGCTCATACTGAGTCTCTCTAGTCTCCTTCCCCTACTTACCACGGAAGGAAAGGCTCCTGTGAGCAGACTGAAGCTACTGGGATAATCCAGAATCATCTCTAATCTCAAGGTCCCTAGATCTTTCTCACATTTGAAAAGTCCCATTTGCTATTTGGTATCTCAGCAGTAAAAGAATCTGCCTGCAATGCAGGAGACATGGAAGACATGGGTTCAATCCTTTTGTTGGGAAGATCCCCCGGAGAAAGAAATGTCAGCTCACTCCAGTATTCCAGCCTGGAAAATCTCATGGCGGACTACAGTCCATGGAGTCTCAAATGAGTCTGACACTACTTGGTGACTTAAAAATAACATTTTTTGTTATTTAATGCAATATACGCACAGATTCCAAGGATCAGGATGTAAGCATCTTTGAGGGACCATTAATCTATCCATTACAATTTACTAGAAGGTTAATTGTTTGGCCTGTATGTCTCAGTTTTTGAAGATGTGAAATAGGGATGATACTAATGTCTCATTCATAGATTTGGTAGGAATAAAGTTAAGTTATGTAAGCAAAATAATTACAACAAAGTACTTCATATTATAAGAATTATATATGGGTTCACTTTGCTTATTATACATAGCAAAAATAGTAACCCATCCCATTTTGTAATAGTGTGAGAAAAATCCGTGTGATGGCTACCATGCAATCAATGCAATGATTATTAATGATTTATAATTTTGTGTTAAAATAATTTGTTATGCTGCTTAATTAAAATAATAGAGGTAGTATGGATATATGATGATGATATATAATTAATAACTACATAGCTAGATAGATGATAGATAAACTGAAGGAACTCAATCACCTAAACATAAATTGAAAGAAATATTCCAACATTATAACATTGTCTGCTATCTGGTAAATGAATTTTCTATTCTTTTTGTTCTTTATGTATGTACTATAATTTGCTTTCATAATTAAAAATAAAATTTAAATGAATTGCTTATAATAGCAATTCACTCCCTTTCTTTTACTGATACAAGATAAAATGAATGATCGGATTTACTTCCTTTATGGGTAATGATTACTGATCGTCTCTTTCATAACATGGCTTTAGTGGGTCATCACAGCTTGATCTTAGCTAGTCAAGCCTCAGCAGACATCACTCTTCATTGCACTTACACAAATTTATTCCTTGGCTCTTCCCTTTCAGCAGAGTAATTAGAGAGCAGTGAGCCTTCGGAAGAATTATTTCTAAAAAATAGATTCCACAGGTGTGTCATACAATATTTCTCCATCTCTGTCTAGATGGGAGGGGAGTTTGGGGGAGAATGGATACATGTATATATGTGACTGAGTCCCTTTGTTGTTCACCTGAAACCACACAGCATTGTTAATTGGCTATACCCTAACACAAAATAAGAAGTTTAAAGTTTTAAAGAAAAGAATAGATCATCTTCTGTTTTTCTGTTTGTTCCACCTTTATTTGAGACAATGGATTTTATTCCATTTCTCAGTTTGAAAAAGAAGAATAAACAAGTAACTGCAACAAGTTTGATTTCCCTGAACAAATTTTCCACAACCAAACTGATCCTCTAATGACAATTGTTCAGTGCTTTAAATGTATCATACATTTTACATGTGATGAATATTTAGATGATGTCTAGTAATACCTTGCCAGTAAACTACATTCATGATCATTTTTGATATTTATGTTAATCAGAAACCAATTAGCCCAACTATAAGGGCAATTTCTTAGTCTTGATTTGATAACTTACTCAGCACTTGTCCTCCTCCACAACAGTTAACAATACCACATTTGCTATTTCATTAATTGATGAACATTTGTATTATGCATAAAACTATTGTTTATGACAGTTTTCCACTGTTTATAACAATTTCCCAAATATTTATAACATTTTCTGCAGCTATTATTATTTATTACTTTTTCTTTCATTTTTGGTTTTTGAGAGAACAAACAGAAACCGTGTTACTGTACTGTTTGTGAGAGCCTGCTGTTGTGATTAAGAACCATATGTTTTGTTTACCATAACAATAGATCATAAAGGTAGAAAAAAATGTGTTGATCCTAGTTTTGGATGTTGATAGTAAAGGAAAAATTGTTACTCTTAAGTAATGGCCAATTTTTATAAAAAAAACATTTGTGTTTGTGATGTTTAGGTTTTCTACTTTTATACTATCTACATGAAATTTTTATTATTTAAATATCTTCAGGACAATAACTTTGTTTTTGTAACTTTAAGACATACTAGATTCTAAACCACTTTTATTACTACATCAATTATTTTCATAGTGCTATATTTTATAACTGCGTTTCTTTAGAATGAAAGCTAGCATGGTACCTTAGAAAAAAAGTCTACCTAATTTCTTCTGTCTGGGTACTTTACTAGTTTTTATGCATCCTTTAAGAAAGTTACTCAGTTTTAGAAGATGAAATAGTCTTCTGTGATAGGGTTAGCATTCTATATTTTTATTAGTGGGTAGCATTATATGTTCTCAGCAATCAGTACACACAGTTATTTTCCAGAACCCTAATATATGACAAGTCCTAGATTCTGCAACTGTGCTCTGCACATCATCTTGGTATCTGTATTTCAGTTATACCTATAAAACATCATTCTGCCCTTTTCCATGAAATCCTGAGAAAATTCTTATATCTAGATTCCAAACCACCTAATTTCATTCACTCTACCATCTCAGCTTCCATTTCAGAACAATAAACCCACCATAATTGTATAAAATTGTAGATAAAGAAAGCAACAATTTATATGGAGCAAAATCTTATCTAAAATTTAATAAGATTTTTATTTGAGAAGACTATTTTATGTCTAGATTCTTGAAATATTTTGAAAGATTCAAACTAAAACAGTGAGATGCAACTACACATCTATTAGAACTATTAAAATTTGGAACACTGAAAATACCAATTCCTTGTAAAGATGCAGGGCAATAGGAACTCTCTTCCATCCTTTTTTGTAATGCAAGATGAAATACCAGTTAGCAAGAAATATGTCCGTTTCTTACAAGTCTAAACTATGTCTTATGGGATTCAGCAATTGCTACTAGGTTTAGTCAATTGATTCAGAAGCAGGTCCACACAGAAACCTACATGCTAATGTTTACAGGCATGTTATTTGTAACTGACAAAATAGAAAGTAATCAAGTTGTCCTTCAATATGTGATGGATGAACAAAAACTGGAAATAAGCTAACAAGACATGAAAAGATGGGGATAAACTTTAAAGGCATAGTTCTAAGTGAAAGCCATTCTGAAAGCATTATATACTTTATAATTCTAGTTAGCTGACATTATTTAAAAGGCAATGATGAAATGATCAGTAGCATCTTGGGATTGGTGCTCAGGAGAAGTTATGAATGAATTAATCACTTGAAGCATTATTCAGTGGTGAAGTTATTCTGTATGATTCTGTTTTACAGAATGGTGGATGAGTGGGTGAGTATAAGACATTGAATTTGTTAAAAGCTGTAGAATTTTATAAAACAAAGGGTGGACTCTTAATCAATGAAGGTTTATTAAAAATAATTTAAAGATCAGGGTTTCACAGGATGGAATGCAGAAATAATGTGATTATATTACAAATATATGAAATGGTCTTTCCTCTGGGTAAAGAAAAAACTACTGCTCATCAGGGTTACTTTGGAAATCAGTGGACTCTGGAACAGTTAATATAAACATACCATACATAATAATTACTCTCTAAAGTTGTTTCCCATGGAGTATGAATTAACAATCATTAAACATGTATATTGGTAATTGAACAATTAAATAAGTAGATGGAAAATAAGTTTCTAAATTTTGAAGTGGGAGGTTAGAAATGAACAAAAGATGGAGTCTTAAATGATCTATGTAATAATGATATAGAATTTAAGACATCAGTATGAACTTATATTTAGCTTAATATTGATACAGCTGTATATATATATACATATGTTGATAGAAATAAATCATTAATTGACAGAGAATAGACAAATATCCTCCTATGCAAAATAATTCCAAACAGCATATCTGTATACTCCCTCTTCAAAGTAGTAGATCATAATGACCCTCTCATTTCAAAGAGTACATTTTGAAAAGCTATAAAAAAAAGAGAAACTTTGCAATGGAGAAATTTGAAAACCACTACCTGGGCCAGGTCAAGGTCAATACAACCGTGAAGAATCCTATTGATAACTTACACCCTTGACATGATGTGATACAAATGGCACTTAATCTTGATGCATTTCCTCACCAAATCCAAAAATTGTAGTCTAATCATGAGGAAAATATTAGACAAATCTAAGATCTGAGGCCATTTTACAAAGTACCTAACTGGTGCTTCTCAAAACCTTCAAAGTCATAAAAACCAAGGAGAATCTGAGAAATGACACAGCCAAAATTAACTATTTGTGATATGGGTCTTTTGTGTTATAAGGCTTACATGCATGAATTTAATCTTTAAATTTATTAGCATGAATTTAATCTTTTAAATAATGATATTTGGACCATTAAAAATTTTGTCTATGAAGCTTAAAAATTACTGCAATGCAGGAAACCCTAGTTCAACCCCTACATTCAGAAGATCTCCAGATCCCCTGGAGAATTCCATGGACAGAGGAACCTGGAAGGCTACAATCCATGGGGTCATAAAGTGTCAGACACAACTGAGCAACTAACATACATAGATAAATTATCTGTTCTTCTGCATTGGAAAATAGGTTAAACATTTCTCCTCTTTATATAAATCTCCTGATTCCCTGGTTGCTCATTGATGAAGAATCTGGCTGCAAAGCAAGAGACCCAGGTTCAATCCCTGGGTTGGGAAGATCCCCTGGAGAAGGGAATTTCAATCCACTCCAGTATTCTTGCCTGGAGAATTCTACAGACAGAGGAGCCTGGAAGGCTACAATCCATGGAGTTGCAAAGAGTCGGACATGAATGAGAGACTGTCCCTGTCACCTGTTTCATTAAGAGTTATGTAATTTTAGTATTTTGATGGCTTTTTTGAAGATAGATTTCAAAGAATTTATGTATCTCTCAATATCATTTCCCTGCCCCACCCCCCCATGGGATTTAGTTATCCATTAACTTATCATATATTAATGTATTTATTGGGAGAAGGAAATGGCAACCCACTCCAATACTCTTG
Organism: Oreotragus oreotragus; assembly: GCA_006410675.1. Taxonomy (NCBI): domain Eukaryota; kingdom Metazoa; phylum Chordata; class Mammalia; order Artiodactyla; family Bovidae; genus Oreotragus; species Oreotragus oreotragus. The sequence continues at coordinate 326,873 of SJYX01003383.1, forward strand.
CCTGGAAAATTCCATGGACTGAGGAGCCTGGTAGGTTACAGTCCACGGGGTTGAAAAGAGTTGGGCATGACTGAATGCTTTCACTTTCACTTTCTTTCAATGTATCTACTGAACATCTACCATGTACTAAGCACTGGGCAAGGCACTGTGAAGACACAAAAGTAGAGTTTCAATGTGGCCCCATGCTCTTTTGAATATTAGACACTGTTGGAGAAAATAGATATTAAACAGACACTTAAAATCATGGCAGATGACACAGTGAAGAAACAGCATTCTCTTTTTAAGAGCCTGGTAGGCTACAGTCCATGGGGTCACAAAGAGTCAGACAAGACTGAGTGACTTCACTTTCACTATTTATTTTTTTGGTTGTATCGGGTCTTAGCTGTGGCATGCAGGATCTCTGTTGCGTCACAAGGGGTCTTTCATTGTGGCACATGGGCTCTCTAGTTGTGGTGCATGAGTTTAGTTATCCCTACAGCATGTGGAATCTTAGTCCCTTGACCAGGAATCAGACCTGTGCCCTTTGCATTACAAGGCGAATGCTTAACCACGGGAACACCAGTGGAAGGGAAGTCCCTATTAATATCTCTTCAAGCAGAAAGAATGAATGACTTTGACATGTGTTTCCAAGCTACCCAACCTGGGCCTTTTTATTTGGTGAACAAACACAGAGAGGCAGCTTCAGAGAAGTGTCAGGTTTCCAGCTCTTCCCCACAGCTTCAATTCCATCAGTTTGAGACCTTGCAACTACATCTGTTTTTCCTTATGAAATTAAAACAATTGCCTAACCTCTTGGCTCTTAAGTAAAATGTTCAAGGGCTCACATTTGTTGTATAAATACAACAACACTTTCTTGTATAAATGAATGAATCTGTTGCAATTATATAATCTGTTGTGTATAATTAAATTTAAACTGTTTATGCAAAAAGAGGAAAGAGATAGAACAAATAAATGCCTATAAAACATCTGGTTAGGATCTGCAGAAGGTTATGTGTTTTCTGTGTCTCCAAACGGTTTGTTCTATCTATCACTCATTTCTTTGTTTGAGTTTCTTCAGGCAACAAAATTATAGAGAAGTCCTGTTGATAAAAATACAGTGTCTGGAGCCTACAATGCCTTCCTGTTTGCCTGGAACTGAGCTTAGTCCATGGACAGGCAGAAAGGAGCCATATAAGAATGTGTTTAGAATACGATCACTTGATAGACACAAAGGAAACTCACAGGGCCCTGCAACATATCTCTATTGAAATATTGCACAATGTGCAAGTTTATTTGTCCAGGATTCAATTGTAGAAGTGTAGTAGGTTGTATAAACAACAGAGGGAAGAGAAAGATACGGTGAGAGGATTCAAGGAAAAAAAACCAGTGCTTTTTAGTTTGCTCAGTTGAAACTAATTATGTGCCAGAAGCTCTTGTTTTAATGTAGTGTGTGTGTGTGTGTGTGTGTGTGAGCGCATGCGTGCATGCACTCACATGTGTGTGTAGATACAGTGCAGGTCTTTGCAACCAAGGTGAACAGAAGACTAAGAATTTAAAGGATGAAAAAACTTCAACCACTTAAAACTGAGAAACCTACATTTCTGAAGCATGAAATTTTAAAATTAATTACATGAAAATAAATATTGATTGCTGCTGCTACTGCTAAGTCGCTTCAGTCGTGTCTGACTCTGTTTGACCCCATAGACAGCAGCCCACCAGGTTCCACTGTCCCTGGAATTCTCCAGGCAAGAACACTTGAGTGGGTTGCCATTTCCGTCTCCAATGTGTGAAAGTGAAATCGCTCAGTCGTGTCCGGCTCTTCGAGACCCCACAGCCTGCAGCCTACCAGGCTCCACCGTCCATGGGATTTTCCAAGCAAGAGTACTGGAGTGGGTTGCCATTGTCTTCTCCAAATATTGATTAGTTTCATCTTATAGATAATTCTTTTACATTTGTCAACATACAGGGAGAAATGTATAGTTAAAATAGTCAGCATTAGAACTTCCCTGGCAGTCCAGTGGTTAAGACTTCAACTTCCAATACAAAGGGTATGGGTTTGATACCCAGTCAGGGAGCTAAGACATCAGTCACATGCCTCGGGGTCAAAAAAAAAAAAACACAAAAAACAGAATTAAGCAGGATTTCACAGGAGTCCCTATATGGAACAATAATAGTATCAGCTTGAAGCTTCCCTGGTGGCTCAGACGCTAAAGCATCTGTCTACAATGTGGGAAACCTGGGTTCAATCCCTGGGTTGGGAAGTTCCCTGGAGAAGAAAATGGCAAACCACTCCAGTACTCTTGCCTAGAAAATCCCATGGACAGCGGAGCCTGGTGTCCATGGCGTCGCAAAGAGTTGGACACGACTGAGCGACTTCACTCAACTCAAAGGTCATAAAACTTTTGAACTTTGTTTTCTAAGCCTGGATGTTCTTAACTAATGTATATTGAACATCTTTTATAAGTCATACATGAGTGCTAAGTTGTTTCAGTTGTGTCCAACTTTTTGTGAGCTTATGGACACTAACCCACCAGGCTCCTCTGCCCATGGGATTTCACAGACAAGAATCCTGGAGTCAGTACTGGGAACATACCTTGAGAAAACCATACCTGAAAAAGATGCATGTTCCCCAGTGTTCATTGTAGCACTTTTTTACAGTAGCAAGGACATGAGAGTAGCCTAGATGTCCATTGGCAGATGAATCATAAGAACTTGTGGTATGTATATACAATAGAATGTTACTCAGCTTTAAAAAAGAAGTCACTTGAGTCACTCCTAATGAGGTGGATGAACTAAGAGCTTGTTGTACAGAGTGAAGTAATTTGGAAACAGAAAGACAAATATTGTATATTAACATGCATGTATGGGATCTAGAAAGACAGTACCAAAGAACCTGCAGGGAAGCAGTGGAGATGCAGACATAGAGAATAGACTTGTGAATGCAGTGTGGGAGGGAAAGAGTGAGACAAACTGAGAGCGTAGCATGGAAACATATACACTACCATATGTAAAATAGAGAGCCAGTAGGAATTTGCCGTGTGACACGGGGAGCTCAACCCAGGGCTCTGTGACCACCTAGAAGGGTGGGATGGTGTGAAATGGGAGGGAGGTTCACGAGGTATTTATGTATACCTGTGGCTGATTCATATTGATGTATTGCAGAAAGTGAAAGTGAAAGTGAAGTCGCTCAGTCGTGTCCGACTCTTTGCGACCCTATGGACTGTAGCCTATCAAGCTCCTCCATCCANGGTGGGATGGTGTGAAATGGGAGGGAGGTTCACGAGGTATTTATGTATACCTGTGGCTGATTCATATTGATGTATTGCAGAAAGTGAAAGTGAAAGTGAAGTCGCTCAGTCGTGTCCGACTCTTTGCGACCCTATGGACTGTAGCCTATCAAGCTCCTCCATCCATGGGATTTTCCAGGCAAGAGTGTTGGAATGGATTGCCATACCAACAAATATTGTAAAACAAATATCTTGCAGTAAAATATATTTTAGAAAAGTATACTGGAGTGGGTTGCCATTTCCTTCTCCAGGGGATCTTCTCAATCCAGGGATCGAACCCTTGTTTCTTATGTCTCCAGCATTTACAGGTGTGTTCTTCACCATTGAACTACCTGGGAAGCCCATTAATAATATTCACATACTGTGCTATTTTGCAATTGTGCTTAGAAGTGGGATGTCATGAAATAGTCTAAATGCTTTATGTGCATTAACCAATTACTCTCATTGCATGGTATTATAATAAGATTATTGTACCCATTTTACAAATGAGGAGATCAAGGCTCAGGATGATTAATAATTTGCCTGTGTGCTCATTCACCTTCGACTCTTTGAGACTCCATGGACTGTAGCGTGCTAGGTTCTTCTGTCCATGGTATTTTTCCAAACAAGAGTACTAAAGTGGGTTACCATGTCCTTCTCCAGGGGATCTTTCTGACCCAGGGATCAAACCCCCATCTCCTGCATCTCCTGCACTGCAGACAGATTCTTTACCTCTGAACTACTGGGGAAGCCTGATTAATACTTGAACAAAGTCAAAAGCTTGTAACTGACAGAGCTGGATTCACTCTAGGCCTTTCACCTCTTTTTGTCCCTAACCTGACTTCAGTGTCTGAATTTTGTGAATCTATCCCTTCATTTTAAGTACTTAAACCCAGTCTGGTCAGCTGAAAGACAAAAACATGCTTACTGTACTTTATGTTCAGAGCAAATCAGTACTGCTTTGATATTTTTCTGCCCACCTTGTGTCTATGAATATTGATGGAACACGGATTACAATTTTAAAAACTCACATATTTTTATATGACAAAAGTTTTCTATGGAAAATTGTCAGGGAATATATTTAATTATTTAGTGAGTGAATAATTCACATGGGGGCAGTCTAAATTATTACTTTCTAGATTAAATGAAAAGTGACATTGATGCTTAGCACGTCAAAATTTCAAAACAAGAAAGGGAAAAAATTTTAGTAGATAGACATTTCACTAAGTTATTTGAGTTGACTGGCTTTGCACAGAGTTGCCATGTTGATTTATTATTTGTGCTGATGTGATATAAACACAGAGTGAGTGAAGATATATAATAAAAGCTAAAATTTAATATAGTTTTAAATGTGTATAGCAATATAAAGACAATGTGGTCCTCATCAATCTGTGAACCCCACTCAATACAGGAACCTCTCTATAATGATTTGTGGTCTAATTATTCCATTAAACACACTAAGAAACTGAGGGTAAGCTCAGTTAAGTGATTTAAGGTTAGAAAAGCATTAGAACTTAGACTTCCCAATTCTCCGCCCATTGTTCTTATTTCCTCAACTTTACTCAATTAGTGTCTTATACAATCAGCTACAGAATGGAATGCATGTTTGCATAGCTGACTCTTTGTGACCCTTTGGACTGTAGCCCACCAGTCTCCTCTCTGTGGGATTTTTCGGGCAAGATTACTGTAATAAGTTGCCATTTTCTCCTCCAGGGGATCTTCCTGATCCAGGGATTGAACCCATGTCTCCTGAGTCTCCTGCATGGCAGACAGATTCTTTACTGCTGAGCCATCAGAGAAGCCTACCAATATTGAAGGCCAAAATATCTGTATATCAAACAAGATAGCAAGGTGGATTCCAAGGGACATCTCTGTGATGTTAGTGAGTACTCAGTTTGAAATTGGGTTTTTTAAAGATTTTACAACATTCCCTCCTGCCAAGAAACATGACACCCCATGAGTGCTCACAACACAAATCACAAAACTAATCTCCCATCCTGTGTTCAATCTGCTTTTGGCTCCCAACCCCTTTATGTAATCCCCATTGCTTCTTCCATAGGCATTGTGATGTTTTCCAGGACCTCTGAATCCATATTTTCTTCCTGGTCATAAGTTACAATAGCTATTGGAGTAAGGACAGTAGCAGACCATTCATTCCATAAGACCTGTGATAGAAAATATTGAGGTTGACCAGATTCACGGTCAACATGAGTCATGCCTATCAAGCTGTGCAAGTAGTGAGGACAGGCACCAGAACATAAAGCTCAGAACCTCTCAAAAATTCTGCATCCCTCATTCCTTCCCTCCAAACTCCATTCTGCTAAGGCTGTTAACAATTTGCTAAAACTTAATTTTATTCAAGATTCAAGTAATAAAAGTGATTTAATAAAAAAATAGCAAATCCTTACTCCCAAGTCCCTACCATTATTAGATTCTCCTTCAAGTTGATGGCTTTGAACATTTGTGATGCAGAACTACCCTTGTGGGAGAAAAGGCTTAAATTGAGCTTGATGACACGTAGTTTTTCTTTATAGTAAAAGATGCTGCTGATGCTGGCATTGTTTCCTGCATGTTGCCTCTTACCATTAGCTGTGTTTACACATGACCTGTGTTTAACAGAACTTGGATGTAATTTCCAGTACTGTTTGCATTAACTTGTTACATTGGGAATTAATGACAACTAGTAAATGTTAGTCTCTAGAGAAAGACATTTTAAGGCAATCATAGCTTCTAAGGCTATATTTTTGGTAGAGTTTGTGTCACAGTGCAGACGTCATTAAGGACATCATTTAGAGCCACAGGAAAGTTCATTAGCAAAGTTTGGACTTCAAGGTACTGTTGGGTGCCTTTCTGTTCTCTGAATATTCAGCCTCTTTGGGAATCAAGTCCACCATCATGTCGGTGAGGCTATTAATTTCTTTGTGTCCTAAGCTACTGTAGCAGCAAGGTGCTATCTGAGGAAGGTAGTTATCATTATGATTTCAACTTTATGGTGAGGAAATCAAGTGTAAACAGAGTGAAAGGACTTGCTTACATTCATAAACAAAAAACTGAGCCTTCTGATTTTATTTCCATGTTCTCTTGAGGTCTGGCTCAAGTAAGCAACTAATAAGTGTTGATTGAATAGCCATATCTTTTCATTAAAAAAAAATTATTAGAAAAAAATTCAAACAAACACAAAAGCAGATAGAAAAATATCCTATGATCTAATGATCCCACTCCTAGATATATATCTAGAAAGAAGTGAAAAGTGAAGAAAGCTATAATTCAAAAAGATACATGCACTTCAATGTTCTTGGCAGCACTATTTATAATAACCAAGACACAGAAACAATCTAAATGCCCATCAACAGATAAACGGTTAAAGACGATGTGATATATATACCCAATGCAATATTANGAAAGAAGTGAAAAGTGAAGAAAGCTATAATTCAAAAAGATACATGCACTTCAATGTTCTTGGCAGCACTATTTATAATAACCAAGACACAGAAGCAATCTAAATGCCCATCAACAGATAAACGGTTAAAGACGATGTGGTATATATACCCAATGCAATATTACTCACCCATAAAAAAAATAAAATAATGCTTGCAGCAATATGAATGGACCTAGAGATTATACTAAGTGAAGTAAGTCAGATAAAGATAAAAATCATATGATATTACTTATAAGTGGAATCTAAAAAAATGATACAAATGAACTTATTTACAAAACATAAATAGACTCACAGATATAGAGAAAAAACTTGAGGTTACCAAAGGGGAAAGGATGAGGGAGGGATAAAGTAGGAGTTTGGGATTAAAGCATACACACTGTTATAAATAATATGGATAACCAATAAGGACCTACTGTATAGCACAGGGAATTATACTCAATAACATAATAACCTATAATGGAAAAGAATCTAAAAGAAAATAAATATTGATATATATCTATATATATGTATATATAGATATGTATCAATATAACTGAGTCACTTTACTGTACACTTGAAACTAACACAGCATTGTAAATCAACTATATTTCAATAACATTTTTTATAAAAGAAAAGTGAGTCTCCACATACCTGTTACCCAACTTCAACAATTTTTAATATTTTTCTAATCATTTCTGTATATTGCCCTATCTGTTTTTGCTTAGATTGTTTAAAGAAATTCTCAGATATAAGCTCATTTTGCTTATAAATACTTGAATATGCATAATAATTTTTAAGGAATGTTTTTACTATAATCACCATTCTTGATCTTTGCAAACAAAATTTTTAAAAATTCCTTATTGGTATTTAAATTTTCCTGAGTTATCTCAACACCATCTTTTTTCCATTTATTTGTTTAAAATGAGATTCAAACGAGGTCCCTACACTGTACTTGCTTTTCATATCTCTTACGGATCTTTTGTTTTCTAACAATCCTCTTCCCTTTTGATTATGTGCCATTGACTTATGAGAGGTATTTGAATTTTTATGTCGTAGAGAATGGTCCATATTCTGAAGTTAGCTATACTTCTTCATGGTGACATTTAACCTGTTTTTCTATTGACTCAAATTTACCATTAACCAGAGTATAGATGTAGATTCTTGATTAGATTCTGATTCAGATTTTTAGGTAAAAATATCTCATAGATTATGAGAATGAAATATTTTAACTTCTATCATCCCCTCTCCGTACACTTCTCTTTTTGATTTGATTTTTTCTTCCCTTATTTTTTTCTGACTTCATCTGCTGATGGTTTTACCTCTTGCCAGAACATGACATTTCTTCTTCACTTCTCCAGTATTGGCCTTAATATTGCCAGTCCCCACTACAGTTTTGGCTTTCCTTGATTCTGTGTTGTGTAGCTTAAGTCACATCTTTTGCTCCATGAAGCATCCTGGAGAATCTTCTGAAGGATTTTTTTCAAGTGTCTTAATTTTAATGGAACATACACAGATGCCTGAATCTTCAGGCTATATATTTATAATGTGTTCCTCAGGGAGATATCAATTTGTGTTTTATCTGCATTTGTCTCTCAAACGTTGCCCTCTGTGGAATTCCAGAAATTTCTTCATGTCACCCTCTCCTGTGCAGTAGTCTGCCCGGAAAACTCTATCTGCTTTATTATCTTTCTTTTTTAGTGCTTCCATTTTACTTTATTTTACTTTACAGTACTCTATTGGTTTTGGCATACATTGACATGAATCTGCCATGGGTGTACACGAATTCTCAAACATGAACTCCAATCCCACCTCCAACCCCACATCATCCCTCCGGATCATCCCCATACACCAGCCCCAAGCATCCTGCATCCTGCATTGAACATAGACTGGCGATTCATTTCTTACATGATAGTTGTTGGATTCTGATTGCTAGAATTTGGTTGAGGATTTTTGCATCTATGTTCATCAGTGATATTGGCCTGTAGCTTTCTTTTTTTGTGTGGCATCTTTGTTGGGTTTTGGTATTAGGGTGATGGTGGCCTCATAGAATGAGTTTGGAAGTTGACCTTCCTCTGCAATTTTCTGGAAGAGTTTGAGTAGGATAGGTGTTA
>SJYX01003383.1:347344-389394 GCA_006410675.1 Oreotragus oreotragus
AGTCATTAGGAAAACAAAATTGAAAAATGAGAGTCAACATGTACAACAAAGTTAAGCAAATGTATGACTGCAAACTCCAAATCTGATTGGATGGAAATGAACTTTTGACAGTAACAAAACTCACAAGGAATCAGAAAGTGAGCAGGAAAAGTCAAAGAAAAGGCAACATAATTACAGCCACTCTGAAACCAAATATGCTCTTGTCATAAAAACTACACACTGGAAACGTTAGTGGACCAATCAGAAAAGAGTAACAGGTGGAGAGAGTGGTGGACAGCCATCAGTTCAGAGGTCAGATAGCACTGAAGCTGTCTGGGCTCCTGAAACCCAGGAAGCAAACTCGAGCTCTCTTTTGGGATAAATCCCAAGAGAAAGAAACTGCTAACAGGATAATTTCTACTCTGCAGTAATTGCAAAAAGTCTACCAGAGGAATATCAAGGAAAAACAAGTGGTGTTACCTAAAATTGGGATGGGAGAAAGCCAGCATAGTTCAGAAATTATAGAGTCATCATTTTATTGCCAGTGATTATATCAGAAGAGAAATCTGAAAGTTGTAAGGCTAGGAAAACTATTCTGGTTCATTTTCCTCCTAAAATTACCAAGAATAATTATGTCAACTAAAAAGAACAAAGGCAAATATTCCTGCTGAGTCCCATACAAAATTACATTGGGAAAAAAGAAATTAAGAAGCAGAATAGTCATACTATTGAAATGAAGGCAATCCAGAAGGCAATCCAAAAAGAATACCCACTAGCTGGTGAAAACAATAATTGAATATTTAACAAAGCATTAAAAGCAAGTTAAAAATAGTAAGAATAGATAAAAGAATAACATAACATAAGGAATAACATAAACTAGAAGCAAACTCAAATATAAGATGAGTAAAGAAAAGATTTGAAAAGAAAATGTTACCTGAAGATAGGGCCTAAGACAGAGATCTGCATGTATGTGATTCTATTACCAATGTGTTCTTCAGAAGAAATAAAATCTATGAGGGATTGAGGGGAGGTGGGCAGAAAAGGAGACAAATCTGAGAGAAGATGTGGTCTCAGTTCAGACCTTGGTCTGGTCCAAGGTGTGCAAGATGGTGAGAATCAAAGAGGATGTATGCACAGTAGAACTGTTTCTCCCAGTAGGCAAGAAGTCTAGTCTTTCATGCCCCACATCAGACAGTCATGAGTTGCTGGCCATTTCCCAAGAAGAATGTGATCTCCCAGCAAGACGGGCCCATCAGCTATGAACACTCATCTAGAGAAAATAACACTTGTGAGTTTTCAGGAGGCAACATTCACAGCAGCAAAGGAACGGGTGCATCAGCTTCTTAAAGACATCCACTGTCTCCCTTAAAGTTAGTTTTAAGGAAAGAATATCACATTTATTATTTTTTGACAGCAACACTTTATTCCAGAAGACAATGGAAGGATATTTAAGATATTTCAAAGGAAGAAAATAAATTTTATAGCCAGACAAAATGTTCTTCAAGTTCAAAGACTCCTAAGAAACTGTGATGAACATAAAGAAATTTAGAGAACATTGTTCCAGTGAGTATTTCCTAATATATCTACTCAAGCATGAATTCCATTAAACCCAAATGATTGGAGAATTATCAATATACACATATGGCAAGATCAAAAGATGGTGACAAGGGAAGAAGTATTACAGATAATAGTATGATGCAAAATCGGAGAAGGCGATGGCACCTCACTCCAGTGCTCTTGCCTGGAAAATCCCATGGATGGAGGAGCTTGGTGGGCTGCAGTCCATGGGGTCGCTAAGAGTCGGACACAACTGAGCGACTTCACTTTCACTTTTCACTTTCATGCATTGGAGAAAGAAATGGCAACCCACTCCAGTGTTCTTGCCTGGAGAATCCCAGGGACGGGGGAGCCTGGTGGGCTGCTGTCTATGGGGTCACACAGAGTCGGACACGACTGCAGTGACTTGCAGCAGCAGCAGCAGCAGCAGCAGGGTGCAAAACAGATCACTGGTGTGTGTATATGTACTCAGTCGTTTCTGACTCTTTGAGACCCCATGGACTGTAGCTTGCCTGCCAGGCTCCTCTGCCCATGGAAATTTCCAGGCAGGAATACTGGAGTGGGTTGCCATTTCCTACTCTAGGCAATCTTCCTCACCTAGGGATCAAACCCATGTCTCCTATGTTGGTAGATGGATTCTTTATTACCGTGCCAACTGGGAAAATGTACAGTAAAACAGTCTGGAATGAAGAGAATGTATGGAAAAAACAATTGCACAAATTAGGATTCTTAAACATATTATTTTAAAGAAGGAAAGTTGAGGAAATAAAACATTACTTACTAACAAAAATGGGACTTCCCAGGTGGCACTGGTGGTAAACTATCAGCCTGCCAAGGCCTGGGACATGATCGACATGAGTTCGACTTCTGGGTCGGGAAGATCCCCTGGAGGAGGGCACGGCAATCCATTCCAGTATCCTTGCCTGGAGAATCCCATGGACAGAGGAGCCTGGCGGGCTATAGTCTATCCTTCCTTCTGGATATTTGGGCTTTGTCTTTCTTGCAGCCTTTGGCTGCTAATGTCTCTACACAGTTTTGAAATATTATTTACATTTTCAGGTCTGATAACCTATAGATCACATTTCTGTCTGAATAAACAAATGGTCAGTCAATGAACTGGGCCAGTTTTACATTTCAACATCTTGTATGTCTGAGCCTTCCACTCCTTGTAGATCAATTTGGAGGAATCTGCTATGTACATTAAACTTCTTACCCAGTTTTTAAATCTGTCTTGCCTTTTACTTTTCCATGACCTTTCTAGGCTCTCTTCCATGTTCCCATCTGTCAGGGATGTATGAAGAGCTTATCTCAGCACTTTCATTGCTTCCTCATTTTCATGATATCTTGGGACCATGACAACAACTAGCAAAGCTGTAAGTTTCCCCCATGTATTTCATAACAAATCCACCATATTTAGTTGTCAAAGCCTGGGGTCCAAATATAGCCTCTTCTCCCTGGCACAAAATTTGTTGCTTTTCATGGCCACACTCATATTGCAAAGCTACAGTTCTCACAAACCAACACTAAGCTAGTTTTCTCATCTCTTACAGAGATGAGAGCAGCTGCAGGCAAGAACGCACACTCCTGCTTAAAGTCTTAGCAGTTATTTAAGACTGAATGCCTCTCAATTTGTTATTTGCATTTCATTTATTCCCACAGCTTCAAATTCTTGCTTTTGTAAATTTATTCAGTTTTATACTATATTTTTGTTTATTTTTCAAAAATGATTTGCAAATCCCTTTATTCTGCCATAATCAAAATTCCTCAGTTTTTTAAAATTTATTTTTATGTGTGATAATATAAAAGTGTGGGCATGATTTTAAAGTCTTTATCTGCATGAGACAAATATTGAAATGTTTAGGATAAAATTAAATGATGCTAAAATTTGCTTTAAAATAATTTGTATCTCAAAGAATAGCTGGAGAAAAGATGAAACAAGACTGGATGTGAGCTAATAAAGGTAGAAGCAGGGTAACAGGTAACTGGAGATTCATCACAGTTTTCTCTAGTTTTGTGTATATTTGAACTTATTCATAAAAATTATTTAATTAGAGAAAATAATTAAACACTTGAAATCCTATTAGTTATGTGAAGCAACAGGAATAGAACCAGACAAATATACCGTGTTGTGTCGCAGTGTATTATAATGAAAGACTACACTGATAATTTCTCTTCTCGGATTAATTCAAACTCCTTTCAAAGGCAAGCTATCAGCCTACTGAGACTGCAATAGAGATGACTATCATCTCTATATTTACTTTTTTCTTTATCCAAAACTATATAATAAAAACTATAGCTTTACATTTATCGAGTGCTTACTTTTACTAGATACTGTATTTCGCATTTGGCATACCTTGCCAAAAGTCAATGCTTGGTGTTCAAAATTCTGATAGATATGTGGCTACTTCCTGTTCTTCTGTCTCATGAAGTTTAGAGGGGGAAAAAAGTAGCAGAAAATTAAAAATAATAAATCTCATCAAAATTGTGAAGAAAGGGTTCAAGCAGAGCTCAACATCACTGCTGTGTTCCCAAGAAGAATCTTGTGCTTTCTATGGAAAGTGGTGGTAAACTCACAGATGGCATGGAATGCAGAGAGCCACAGCATAGGCAGCGCATGTATGCCTCTGTATTGCGTGCATGCTCACTTGTTCAGTTGACTCTACAGACCCCATGGATTGTAGCCCACAAGGCTCCTCTGTCTGTAGGATTTTCCAGGCAAGAATGCTGGAGCAGGTTGTCATTTCCTCCTACAGGGAATCTTCCCACTCAGAGATGCACTGGGATGACCCAGAGGGATGGTATGGGAAGGCAGGAGGTGGGAAGGGTGTTCAGGATGGGGAACACATGTACACCCATGGCAGATTCAAGTCAATGTATGGCAAAACCAATACAATGTTGTAAAGTAAAATAAATACATAAATACACAGAAAAAAATAAAAATAATAAATTTCTTATAAAAAAAGAATATGTTGGGAGAAATACTTCTTATTCATGATAATAAATACACTCAAGTGTAAAATAGGAATATATAAACCAAACAAAGTAGGCTTTTCCTAAACTTAATAATTTTATCTCAAGTTGGGTAAATTATAATTGTTTAAAAATTGAACTTCTTCAATTACCTATTTTATTTTCTTAACCAGGAACTACAGAATCAAAATCTGTTTTCAAGGACTGCATTTCCCCAACACATGGATTAAATTCACAAGTTGTCTTAGACCTCTCATGCATAAGAATTACCAAAAATGATATTGTTCACTCTTATGTCTCCAGCATAGAATATATTTCAAGCAGTTTCCTTTGGTGTCTTATATGATTTATTATTTGTTAGCCAATCTCAATTCTCTCTGTGTCTATGTAGTTTCATTTCATAGCACAAAGCTATAAATAAAGGAAAGAATAGTTAAAAATATATAGTACACAAGCCACAGAAATAACCTTCCTAATCTCACTGATGCCACTCAATTCCATTCCCCTAAATTTGGTCCCAGAGCAGGTTACTCTGATCTAAATGTCATTTACCTTCTTAATGAGAGTTAAGATTGTTTTTTTAATTAAATGTTCCTTTTGTGTGAAGATTTCGTTAGGCTTTTCAGTTCAGTTCAGTTCAGTCACTAAGTCGTGTCCGGCTCTTTGCGACCCCATGAACTGCAGCACGCAAGGCCTCCCTGTCCATTACCAACTCTTGGAGTTTACTCAGATTCATGTCCATTGAGTCGGTGATGCCATCCAACCATCTCATCCTCTAATGTCCCCTTCTCCTCCTGCCATCAGTCTTTCCCAACATCAGGGTCTTTTCAAATGAGTCAGCTCTTCTTATCAGGTGGCCAAAGTACTGGAGTTGCACCTTCAACATCAGTCCCTCCAATGAACACTCAGGACTGATCTCCTTTAAGAATGACTGGTTGGATCTTTTTGCAGTCCAAGGGACTCTCAAGAGTCTTCTCCATCATCACAGTTCAAAAGCATTAATTCTTTGGTTCTCAGCTTTCTTTATAGTCCAACTCTAACATCCATACATGACTACTGCAAAAACCATAGCCTTGACTAGAAGGACCTTTGTTGGCAAAGTAATGTCTCTGATTTTTAATATTCTGTCTTGGTTGATCATAACTTTTCTTCCAAGGAGAGAGCATCTTTGAATTTCATGGCTGCAGTCACCATCTGCAGTGATTTTGGAGCCCAAAAAATGAAGTCAGCCACGGTTTCCACTGTTTCCTCATCTATTTGCCATGAATTGATGGGACCAGATGCCATCATGTTAGTTTTCTGAATGTTGAGCTTTAAGCCAATTTTTTCAATCTCCTCTTTCACTTTCATCAAGAGGTTATCTAGTTCCTCTTCACCTTCTGTCATCAGGGTGGTGTCATCTGCATATCTGAGGTTATTGTTATTTCTCCTAGCAATCTTGATTCCAGCTTGTGTTTCTTCCAGTCCAGCATTTCTCATGATGTACTCTGCATATAAGTTAAATAAGCAGGGTGATGATATACAACCTTGATGTACTCCTTTCCTATTTGGAACCAGTCTATTGTTCCATGTCAGTTCTAACTGTTGCTTCCTGACCTGCATACAGATTTCTCAAGAGGCAGGTTGGATAGTCTGGTATTCCCATCTCTTTCAGAATTTTCCAGTTTCTTGTGATCCACACAGTCAAAGGCTTTGGCATAGTCAATAAAGCAGAAATAGATGTTTTTCTGGAACTCTCTTACTTTTTCCATGATCCAGCGGATGTTGGCAATTTGATTTCTGGTTCCTCTGCCTTTTCTAAGACCAGATTGAACATCTGGAAGTTCACAGTTCATGTATTGCTGAAGCCTGACTTGGAGAATTTTGAGCATTACTTTACTAGCGTGTGAGGTGAGTGCAACTGTGTGGTAGTTTGAGCATTCTTTGGCATTGCCTTTCTTAGGGATTGGAATGAAAACTGACCTTTTCCAATTCTGTGGCCACTGCTGAGTTTTACAAGTTTGCTGGCATTTTGAGGGCAGCACTTTCAGAGCATCATGTTTTAGGATTTGAAATAGCTCAATAGGAATTCCATCACCTCCACTACCTTTTTTCATAGTGATGCTTCTTAAGGCTCATTGACTTCACATTCCAGGATGTCTGGCTCTAGGTCAGTGATCACACCATTGTGATTATCTGGGTCACAAAGATCTTTTTTGTACATTTTCTTCTGTATATTCTAGCCACCTCTCCTTAATATCTTCTGCTTCTGTTAGGTCCATACCATTTATGTTCTTTATTGAGCCCATCTTTGCCTTACCTTCCAATATAATCTTGTTCTGGAGCAGGGAGGGAATGCATCAAGGTTGTATATTGTAACCTTGCTTATTTAACATATATGCAGAATTGTTGTTGTTCAGTTGCTCAGTCGTGTCCTACTCTTTGTGATCCCATGGACTGTAGCATGCCAGGCTTCTGTGTTCTTCACCCTATCCTTGAGCTTGCACAAACTCATGTCCATTGAGTCCGTGATGCAATCTAAACCATTTCATCCTCTGTCATCCCCTTCTCCTCCTGCCTTCAATCTTTCTCAGCATCAGAATCTTTTCTGTTGAGTTGACTCTACTCAGCAGGTGGCCAAAGTATTGGAGCTTTAGCGTCAGCCCTCCCAATGAATGTTCAGGACTGATTTCCTTTAGGACTTACTGGTTTGATCTCCCTGTAGTTCAAGGGAGTTTCAAGCAATTTCTCCAGCACCATAGTTCAAAAGCATAAATTCTTTGGTGCTCAGCCTTCTTTAAGGTTCAACTCTTGCATTCATACATGGTTACTGGAAAATCCATAGCTATGACTATATGGACCTTTGTAGGGAAAGTAATGTCTCTGCTTTTTAATATGCTGTCTAACTTTGTCATAGCATATGCAGAGTACATCATGTGAAATGCCACACTGGATGACTTACAAGCTGTAATTAAGATTGCTGAGAGAAATATCAATAACCTCAGATATGCAAATGATGTCATTTTAAAGGCACAAAGTGCACAGGAACTAAAGAGCCTTTTCATGAGGGTTAAAGAGGAGAGTGAAAAGCCTGGCTTAAAACTCAACATTCAAAAAACTAAGCTCATGGCATCTGATCCCATCACTTCAAGGCAAGTATATGGAGAAAATGTGGAAACAGTGACAGATTTTATTTTCTTGGGATTCAAAACCACTGTGACAGTGACTGCAGCTATGATATTAGAAGATGCTTGCTCTTGGAAGAAAAGGTATGACAAACCCAATTAGCATATTAAAAGCAGAGACATCACTGCTAACAAAGGTCCATGTGGATGTGAGTTGAACCAGAAAGACTGAGTGCAAAAGAACTGATGGCTTCCAATTGTGATGCTGGAGAAGAGTCTTGAGTCTCTTGGGCAGCAAGGAGTCAAAGCAGTCAATCCTAAAGGAAATCAACCCTGAATATTCATTGGAAGGACTGATGCTGGAGCTGAAGCTCCTCTATTTTGGCCACCTGATGCAACAAGCTGACTCACTGAAAAAAACCCTGATGTTGGGGAAGATTGAGTGCAGAAGAAGGAAGTGGCAGAAGATGAGATGGTTGGATGGCATCACCAACTCAAATAACATGAGTTTGAACAAACTCCAGTAGACAGTGAAGGACAGGGACGCCTGGCATATTGCTGTCCATGGGATCACAAAGAGTCCGAGATGACTTAGGGACTGAAAGACAGCAACACCTAGAGCAGGAGTTGACAAACTGCCATGTAACTCATTTCTATCCTGCTGTCTCTTTTCGTAAAGAGGGTTTAATTGGATCACAACTGGGCCATTCCTTTTTGTTTTGTGTATGACTGCTTTCTCAGTATAATAGCAGAGTTGAGTAAATGCAACAGAGACTTGGGCCCCACAGACCCTAAAATATGTACTCTATGGCCCTCAAAATAAGTTTGCAGCCCCTGTCCAATGGTAAGTATGGGGATTAGAAAAGAGTTGGATAAACAGGATTGAGTCTCAGGTCATCATTCAAGAAAAAAGGCTAGACAAACATTTGCGGATAACTTCTATAGCATGCTACTAGACTGCATCTGAGTATGCAGGGGCTGCTTCTCCTTGGTCTTTTTATGCCAGTATTCTCATATTAGTGGTAGAAGTTCAGTTCCTTAGAACACCCAGTCTGCAGAGAGGCTTTAATTTTAATTTTTCTTAGCTTAAGGATTTAGTCTCATGAGAGAGTAAGAGATCATTAATAACCTGCCATTAAAATAATTTGACCTTTTATTGAAAGTGCTTTTTAGCTCAAATCTGAGTCTAATACAGACAGCATGAGTATCCAAACCTAAATAAGCATGATTCTAATTATTTTTTCTTTCACAAAATGATAGGATCATAACAACATATTTTGAAAAATTCATCTTTTTACCTAGGCTAACACTTGCTCCCACTTTGTTACCTTGCTAGAGACACATAGTCAAACAAAATTTTAAGAAGCTTCTTAGAAACCTACTAAATAAACTGAATATAGGAGAGTAGTTAGTAGGCTGAGAAGTAAGCCAAGACTTTCTGATATAAGACAAATTAAGCCATATTCAAATGAGCTTGAGTTGTATGCATTTTTTCTTACTACCTGCAATGCCAGCCTCCTTTTCATGTCTGAAACATTAATTTTGCACACCATAAAGTTTAGAAAAAAAAAACTATATAAAGTGAAGGGCACTGAGCATGAATTCATAAAATAATATGAAAATCTCCTATCCTTACCAAGTGCAAAAATCTATAGCAGTCATGCAGAGCTAATAAATGAGCTACAAATTGGCAATCCAAACTGTTAACTCAGTCTACCAAAACTGACTTAACTCTGGAGTTTGTTTTGTAGTATCTTTTGGTATGATTGTTTTTTACCTGCTTAAACTTAAATGTGAGTACATACTCAGTTGTTGTGGCCAACTTTTTGTGACCCTATGGACTATAGCTTGCGAGGCTCCTCTGGCCATGGGATTTTCAAGGCAAGAATACTGGAGCAGGTTGCCATTTCCTTCTCCAGGGGATCTTTCCGACCCAAGGATTGAACCCATGTCTCTTGCATCACTTACATTAGCAGGTAGATTCTTTATCACTGAGCCACCTGAAAAAGCCCTAAACTTAACACTTAGCCCCAACCACTTACTAATAAATCTGTAGTAATTGAAGAATGGTAGTAGTGGTGGCATAATTTCTAAATCCATATAAATTGTACCAAAAAATTGACAGTCATTAGGAAAACAAAATTGAAAAATGAGAGTCAACATGTACAACAAAGTTAAGCAAATGTATGACTGCAAACTCCAAATCTGATTGGATGGAAATGAACTTTTGACAGTAACAAAACTCACAAGGAATCAGAAAGTGAGCAGGAAAAGTCAAAGAAAAGGCAACATAATTACAGCCACTCTGAAACCAAATATGCTCTTGTCATAAAAACTACACACTGGAAACGTTAGTGGACCAATCAGAAAAGAGTAACAGGTGGAGAGAGTGGTGGACAGCCATCAGTTCAGAGGTCAGATAGCACTGAAGCTGTCTGGGCTCCTGAAACCCAGGAAGCAAACTCGAGCTCTCTTTTGGGATAAATCCCAAGGGAAAGAAACTGCTAACAGGATAATTTCTACTCTGCAGTAATTGCAAAAAGTCTACCAGAGGAATATCACGGAAAAACAAGTGGTGTTACCTAAAATTGGGATGGGAGAAAGCCAGCATAGTTCAGAAATTATAGAGTCATCATTTTATTGCCTGTGATTATATCAGAAGAGAAATCTTAAAGTTGTAAGGCTAGGAAAACTATTCTGGTTCATTTTCCTCCTAAAATTACCAAGAATAATTATGTCAACTAAAAAGAACAAAGGCAAATATTCCTGCTGAGTCCCATACAAAATTACATTGGGAAAAAAGAAATTAAGAAGCAGAATAGTCATACTATTGAAATGAAGGCAATCCAGAAGGCAATCCAAAAAGAATACCCACTAGCTGGTGAAAACAATAATTGAATATTTAACAAAGCATTAAAAGCAAGTTAAAAATAGTAAGAATAGATAAAAGAATAACATAACATAAGGAATAACATAAACTAGAAGCAAACTCAAATATAAGATGAGTAAAGAAAAGATTTGAAAAGAAAATGTTACCTGAAGATAGGGCCTAAGACAGAGATCTGCATGTATGTGATTCTATTACCAATGTGTTCTTCAGAAGAAATAAAATCTATGAGGGAGTGAGGGGAGGTGGGCAGGAAAGGAGACAAATCTGAGAGAAGATGTGGTCTCAGTTCAGACCTTGGTCTGGTCCAAGGTGTGCAAGATGGTGAGAATCAAAGAGGATGTATGCACAGTAGAACTGTTTCTCCCAGTAGGCAAGAAGTCTAGTCTTTCATGCCCCACATCAGACAGTCATGAGTTGCTGGCCATTTCCCAAGAAGAATGTGATCTCCCAGCAAGACGGGCCCATCAGCTATGAACACTCATCTAGAGAAAATAACACTTGTGAGTTTTCAGGAGGCAACATTCACAGCAGCAAAGGAACGGGTGCATCAGCTTCTTAAAGACATCCACTGTCTCCCTTAAAGTTAGTTTTAAGGAAAGAATATCACATTTATTATTTTTTGACAGCAACACTTTATTCCAGAAGACAATGGAAGGATATTTAAGATATTTCAAAGGAAGAAAATAAATTTTATAGCCAGACAAAATGTTCTTCAAGTTCAAAGACTCCTAAGAAACTGTGATGAACATAAAGAAATTTAGAGAACATTGTTCCAGTGAGTATTTCCTAATATATCTACTCAAGCATGAATTCCATTAAACCCAAATGATTGGAGAATTATCAATATACACATATGGCAAGATCAAAAGATGGTGACAAGGGAAGAAGTATTACAGATAATAGTATGATGCAAAATCGGAGAAGGCGATGGCACCTCACTCCAGTGCTCTTGCCTGGAAAATCCCATGGATGGAGGAGCTTGGTGGGCTGCAGTCCATGGGGTCGCTAAGAGTCGGACACGACTGAGCGACTTCACTTTCACTTTTCACTTTCATGCATTGGAGAAAGAAATGGCAACCCACTCCAGTGTTCTTGCCTGGAGAATCCCAGGGACGGGGGAGCCTGGTGGGCTGCTGTCTATGGGGTCACACAGAGTCGGACACGACTGCAGTGACTTGCAGCAGCAGCAGCAGCAGCAGCAGGGTGCAAAACAGATCACTGGTGTGTGTATATGTACTCAGTCGTTTCTGACTCTTTGAGACCCCATGGACTGTAGCTTGCCTGCCAGGCTCCTCTGCCCATGGAAATTTCCAGGCAGGAATACTGGAGTGGGTTGCCATTTCCTACTCTAGGCAATCTTCCTCACCTAGGGATCAAACCCATGTCTCCTATGTTGGTAGATGGATTCTTTATTACCGTGCCAACTGGGAAAATGTACAGTAAAACAGTCTGGAATGAAGAGAATGTATGGAAAAAACAATTGCACAAATTAGGATTCTTAAACATATTATTTTAAAGAAGGAAAGTTGAGGAAATAAAACATTACTTACTAACAAAAATGGGACTTCCCAGGTGGCACTGGTGGTAAACTATCAGCCTGCCAAGGCCTGGGACATGATCGACATGAGTTCGACTTCTGGGTCGGGAAGATCCCCTGGAGGAGGGCACGGCAATCCATTCCAGTATCCTTGCCTGGAGAATCCCATGGACAGAGGAGCCTGGCGGGCTATAGTCTATCCTTCCTTCTGGATATTTGGGCTTTGTCTTTCTTGCAGCCTTTGGCTGCTAATGTCTCTACACAGTTTTGAAATATTATTTACATTTTCAGGTCTGATAACCTATAGATCACATTTCTGTCTGAATAAACAAATGGTCAGTCAATGAACTGGGCCAGTTTTACATTTCAACATCTTGTATGTCTGAGCCTTCCACTCCTTGTAGATCAATTTGGAGGAATCTGCTATGTACATTAAACTTCTTACCCAGTTTTTAAATCTGTCTTGCCTTTTA
Organism: Oreotragus oreotragus; assembly: GCA_006410675.1. NCBI lineage: Eukaryota > Metazoa > Chordata > Mammalia > Artiodactyla > Bovidae > Oreotragus > Oreotragus oreotragus. Next base: position 359,855 of record SJYX01003383.1, read on the forward strand.
CTTTTCCATGACCTTTCTAGGCTCTCTTCCATGTTCCCATCTGTCAGGGATGTATGAAGAGCTTATCTCAGCACTTTCATTGCTTCCTCATTTTCATGATATCTTGGGACCATGACAACAACTAGCAAAGCTGTAAGTTTCCCCCATGTATTTCATAACAAATCCACCATATTTAGTTGTCAAAGCCTGGGGTCCAAATATAGCCTCTTCTCCCTGGCACAAAATTTGTTGCTTTTCATGGCCACACTCATATTGCAAAGCTACAGTTCTCACAAACCAACACTAAGCTAGTTTTCTCATCTCTTACAGAGATGAGAGCAGCTGCAGGCAAGAACGCACACTCCTGCTTAAAGTCTTAGCAGTTATTTAAGACTGAATGCCTCTCAATTTGTTATTTGCATTTCATTTATTCCCACAGCTTCAAATTCTTGCTTTTGTAAATTTATTCAGTTTTATACTATATTTTTGTTTATTTTTCAAAAATGATTTGCAAATCCCTTTATTCTGCCATAATCAAAATTCCTCAGTTTTTTAAAATTTATTTTTATGTGTGATAATATAAAAGTGTGGGCATGATTTTAAAGTCTTTATCTGCATGAGACAAATATTGAAATGTTTAGGATAAAATTAAATGATGCTAAAATTTGCTTTAAAATAATTTGTATCTCAAAGAATAGCTGGAGAAAAGATGAAACAAGACTGGATGTGAGCTAATAAAGGTAGAAGCAGGGTAACAGGTAACTGGAGATTCATCACAGTTTTCTCTAGTTTTGTGTATATTTGAACTTATTCATAAAAATTATTTAATTAGAGAAAATAATTAAACACTTGAAATCCTATTAGTTATGTGAAGCAACAGGAATAGAACCAGACAAATATACCGTGTTGTGTCGCAGTGTCTTATAATGAAAGACTACACTGATAATTTCTCTTCTCGGATTAATTCAAACTCCTTTCAAAGGCAAGCTATCAGCCTACTGAGACTGCAATAGAGATGACTATCATCTCTATATTTACTTTTTTCTTTATCCAAAACTATATAATAAAAACTATAGCTTTACATTTATCGAGTGCTTACTTTTACTAGATACTGTATTTCGCATTTGGCATACCTTGCCAAAAGTCAATGCTTGGTGTTCAAAATTCTGATAGATATGTGGCTACTTCCTGTTCTTCTGTCTCATGAAGTTTAGAGGGGGAAAAAAGTAGCAGAAAATTAAAAATAATAAATCTCATCAAAATTGTGAAGAAAGGGTTCAAGCAGAGCTCAACATCACTGCTGTGTTCCCAAGAAAAATCTTGTGCTTTCTATGGAAAGTGGTGGTAAACTCACAGATGGCATGGAACGCAGAGAGCCACAGCACAAGCAGCGCATGTATGCCTCTGTATTGCGTGCATGCTCACTTGCTCCGTTGACTCTACAGACTGCATGGATTGTAGCCCACGAGGCTCCTCTGTCTGTGGGATTTTCCAGGCAAGAATGCTGGAGCAGGTTGTCATTTCCTCCTACAGGGAATCTTCCCACTCAGAGATCAAACCATGTCTCCTGCATTGGCAGGTGGATTCTTTACCACTGAGCCACCTGGGAAACACAGGCCTCAATATTAGGCATACATAAACTGTTCTTAAAATGGCTTAGCTATGCATGCCTCAGTGACTGTGAGGCAGGCCACCAGTTTTCTGTGTTCAGACCCCACAGGGCAAGAGCTAGAGTCTAAGTGGGATTCATGGAGCCATGCTGTCTGCCTGGGCAGGGAAATGGATCCATTAGCCATGGGCAAATATTGCATTGCAAGGGGTATACGCTTTTTCCTCTGGTTATGATTAAATACTGTACTATTTCAGTTTGCTGTACATGTTTTCTGTTCTTAGCAACCCTGCCTCATGCACTGGTGTCTTCCCTGGGTGGTATTTAGCTGCCTTTTAATCCTGGCCTCACTCATGTCATAGTCTATTCTGTGATATAGCCTGATCTCCTAGTGAAACAACAATCTTACATTGTATCTTTGGTATCAGTTAAGGATACATTGGAAAAATTTGAACTGCTATAGACTGAGAGAGGTGAATAAGGTAAAGAAAATATTCTAATATCACTAGAGAAGAAGTCCAGGGTTTGTTGCAACTCCTTAGGAGTCCCTCTTTCTGGATTTAGGGGACTCTTCCAAAATGCCTCCCTCATAGCTCAAGTGGTAAAGAATCCTCCTGCAATGCAGGAGACCCTGGTTTGATTCCTGGGTTAGGAAGATCCCCTCAAGAAGAGAAAGGCTACACAGTCCAATATTCTTGGGCTTCCCTTGTGGCTCAGCTGGTAAAGAATCTGCCTGCAATGTGGGAGACCTGGGTTTGATCTCTGGGTTGGGAAGATCCCCTGGAGAAGGGAAAAGCTACCCACTTCAGTATCCTGGCCTGAAGAATTCCATGGACTGTATAGTCCATGGGGTCGCAGAGAGTTGGATGACTGAGCGACTTTCACTTTCACTTTCCAAAATGCAATCAGGGCCCTAGGAAAAAAAAATTACAGATAAATACAGGTCCTCAGGGCTTTCCAGGTAGCGCTAGTAGTAAAGAACCCATCTGTCAGTGCAGGATACACAAGAGACGTGGATTTGATCACCAGGTTGGGAAGATCCTCTGGAGAAAGACTTGGCAACCCATTCCAGTATTCTTGCCTGGGAAATCCTATGGACAGAGGAGCCTGGTGGGCTGCAGTCCATAGAGTCTCACAGTGTTGGACACAACTGAAGCGACTTAGCACACATGCACTCATAGGTCCTCAAGGTCTAACTTTGGATCACTCTACATGTTTAGCTTAATCTTGAGAAATTTCTCCTGCAATACAAGTCATGGTATCCTGGGTATGATGTAGACATTGCTTGTCAAGGAAACAATGAGTTGTTAGCTGGGCACTGGGTTTTCAGCACCTACACTGGGATAGCCAAAGAATGAGGGGATCAGCTCTTATGACCACTGATTCAGTTTTCACATTTATCAGAAAGGATTCTGCTCTATCAAAGTTCTACATTTCCTACAGTGGCTTTGGAAATAGACATCTTTGAAAACCTCTTTTTCTGCTGACACAGATCATGAGTCATCATCAGTCTACATGAGGACATATTGTCATCTTCATGTGAATATTTTGACTTGACTTACAATTTGACAGCTAATATATTATGGAGTCATTTCAACATTATTACTCTGCTCATACAGAGCTGGAAACTTGTCCACAAAGTACTCAGTTGGGTGAAGATACTCCCCTGTTACCTTCTTGTAACCCAAGAAAGTCCTTCTAAAACATCATGTCTGAAAGCATGCTGTGAATAGACAAATGAGGCAGGAAAAGGACTAGACTCATTTGATCACGGACACTAGAAATCAAATCTTTTCCCCGTAAGATGACTGCTTTTGTCATATTTCACAGAATGAACAGATATTTTCCAATAGCCTTGAAAACTGATCATGTGAATTCTGGACTTCAGATGAGAAACACAGAGGGAAGCAAATGAAAATCAAAACCACTAAAATTCCCCAATAAATACACAACTTTCTGCATTTATTAACTGGCCACCTGACCCACTGAAATCTTATTATCCTTTTTCTTTTCTTTAGTGGTAGAAGAGGATTTATTTAAATCCTTTAAATTATATCCTTATTACCTAAGCTTCTGAATTTGAGATTTAGTAATCTTTACTCTGAAAAGGAGATCATTTTGTTTTTGCTTGTATAATTATCCCAACTCCTGCATCACTGACTAAGACCAGCTGAAAAGTTTGGTGTTAGGACTCATTTTCTGGTGTACATTTTGGATTAGCAGATGTTGTCTGAGAGAAATGAGAGGGGTCATAACAATGTGAAACCATTTTCTTTGCATACTGCCAAATAGTTCTCATTACTTAAAAGGTTCAAGAAGGCTGGATGGAGTGAAGTAAGCCAGAAAGAAAAACACCAATACAGTATATTAAGGCATATATATGGAATTTAGAAAGATGGTAATGATAACCCTATATGCGAGACAGCAAAAGAGACGCAGATGTATAGAACAGTCTTTTGGACTCTGTGGGAGAGGGAGAGGGTGGGATGATTTGGGAGAATGGCATTGAAACATGTATAATATCATATGTGAAACAAATCACCAGACCAGGCTCGATGCATGATACAGGGTGCTCGGGGCTGGTGCACTAGGATCACCCAGAAGGATAGCATGGGAAGGGAGGTGGGAGGGGGGTACAAGATGGGTAACACGTGTACACCCGTGGCGGATTCATGTTGATATATGGCAAAACCAATACAATATTGTAATTGGCCTCCAATTAAAATGAATTTATATTAAAAAAAGGCTGGATGATGGAAAGTAATTACTTTGCCTTTTAAGCTCTGCTATTTTCATGATAGTAGCATAAGAATTTCATTTGGGAGTAAAAGGATCTGCTGGTACAAGTATACCACATATTACCTTCAGAGTTTACTTTGAGCTATTTGATTTAATGCACCAAAATGTTTTTTTGCATCTTTGCTGAAGCAACACACCCATTAGCTACTTGATATACTTGATCCTGCTACTCTGGTATCATTTTTTTCCCATAGCATTTATTGCCTTTTAAAAACTGTATAGTTTACACTGATTTTTGTTTTAATGTTTGTCATATATTTTCTACTACTCTGCCAGAATGTAAATGTCATAATAGCAAGGATATTTGTGTGTTTTGCTCTCTGATATACCATAAGTCCACAAAAAACAAGTCAGGCACGTAGTTGGTATTCAAAAATAATTTTTTAATTATTGAAAGCATCCGTGATACTAACAGCACAAAGGTGACTTTCTATTGCCCCAGAGTTGATTGGTTTTACACAACAAATATCTAAAACCCACCAAATTTTGAAGTCTAGTTAGTCTAACTTCCTTGGTCCTTCTGAATAATGCTAACTTATTCAGAGCATGTGTAATTAATATGGCTTATATACTGGATAAATTTTGCTTCTGGGACTCCTTAACTTGTCCTTTCTTTAGTGAACTTAACTATTTTTAATTCTTTTTCAAGTCCAAGAAAAAAAGTTCTAAATGAGAATAATTTATGAATTTTTCTCAATTTTATATTCTGTTACATCTGAGAACTTCATGTTTTTGTGTCTGTGTGTTTTACAACATAACCTCTGATAAGAGGAATAAGAGTTCCTTATTAGAAGAAATACTACATATTAGATGCTTTGCATTAAGTATGAAAAGAAAGTGAAAGTTGCTCAGTCCTGTACAACTCTTTGAAACCCATTGATGACACATTCCATGGAATTCTCCAGGCCAAAATACTGGAGTGGGTAACTATTCTCTTCTCCAGGGAATCTTTCGAACCCAGGGATCAAGCCCAGGTCTCACATATTGCTGGCAGATTCTTTACCAGCTGAGCCACCAGGGAAGCCGTACATTAGTTATACAAACACTGTATCATTCTGTTTTCCTGGCAAGATCTGGTTGTCTTTCTCAGCTACTTTGGAGGCTGATTCAGGAAACAGCAGTGGTAGCTTTGAACTACTCTGTAATCTCATCCTGGTTTGATTAAAATTCTCTAAGTCTTTAATATCAGTCTGTAATGGCTTCTTTTTCCCCAAAATAGTTTAGACTCTATCTTCAAAACTGTCTCAGTAATGTTGGGATATCCACAGCATCCTGGTACACAGGTGCTTGCAAACAAATCTACCCTTGTTCTCTGGCTATGGCCTACTGGTTAAGACACCTTGTCACTGTTTCCTGGTGAAGCTTGTTACTATTGCCCGCTATGCGTCCCTAAGCTGTGTCATGGTATGTAGGGAGGAAGAGAGTGAATGGCTCTTTTGAAAAACAAGGTGGAATTTTACTTGGTCCCAAAGCCTCCAGGAGCTTTAATGAACACAGCTGGTTTAAAAAGAAATCCATCATGTTAGGGTGGGATTACAGGGTAGCAGCAAGTCTCAGTGAGTCACCTCCATCTTTCTCATCTATCTTTTATACTCTTTCTTATACCTGAAGTTGCTAAATTTTGTATTTTATTTTTTAGGAAAGAGCAAAACCCCCATATATATTTTGAGTCACCATCTTGTAGCAGTTGCAAAAGCAGCCATCTAATTTGAGCTTAATTAAGACACTAGAGGCCTTCCCAGGTGGTTCTAGTAGTAAAGAACCCTCCTGTCAATGCAGAAAGGTGGGCTCCATCCCTGGGTAGGAAGATCCCCTGGAGGAGGGCATGGCAACCCACTCTAGTATTCTTGCCTGGAGAAGCCCATGGACAGAGGAGTCTGGTGGGTTACAGTCTATGGGGTCACAAAGAGTTGGACACGACTGAAGCAACTGAGCACACACATAGGACACTAGAAATTCTGTGATGGGCATTCCTGCTATAAAGGAAAAGTTTAGTCTGGATGCAGAGGGCTATTTACAGAGGATGAAGAACTGCATTAGTTAAGGCTACTGTAGCAGAACACCACAGCTGGTGGACTTAAAAATCAAACATTTCTTTCTCTCAGTTCTGGAGGTTAGAAGTCTAAGACCAAGATGGTAAAGACCCAGGGTCTGGTAAGAGCACTCTTCCTAGCTTGCATATGGCCACCTTCTCACTGTATGACAGAGAAGAGACAGGAGTGATGCAAGCTCTCTCATGGTTTTGAAGGACAATCAGCAGCTACAGAGTCAGGCAGAAAATGTCAGGCTGATGTGTGACATACTGATATGTGACAGGCTGAAAAAGCCCTCAGTGTTTCTTGAGGATTTCACCCTCATGACCTAATTACCAACCAAATGCCCCATCTCCTAACACCATCATCCTGAGGGTTAATATTTCAACATATGGATTTTGGGGAGACACAATCATGGAGCTCATGGTAAGGGGTGAAAGAAAATGAAAGTGAAAATTGCTCAGTCATGTCTGACTCTTTATGACCCCATGGAATTGCCCATAGAATTCTCCAGGCCAGAATACTGGAGTGGGTAGCCATTGCCTGTCCAGGGAATCTTCCCAACCCAGGAACCAAACCCAGGTCTCTTGTATTGCAGGTGGATTCTTTACCAGCTGAGCCACAGGGAAGTCCAAGAACACTGGAGGGGGTACTCTATTCCTTCTCCAGGGGCTCTTTCAGGCTCCGGAGTTGAACTGGGGTCTCCTGCATTTCAGGTGGATTCTTTACCAGCTGAGCTAGAAGGGAAGAGGTACCAACCTACTAATCCAAGAGAGACGAAGAGTCAAAATATTACTTTTAAAGCCATCTTTTCTTTCTTCAATTTTTCAATAGAAATTTACAGTTGTGAGTATGACAAGCAATGATAACTTTTAGCCAACTTTACTGAGTTAGTTATGGGTATGCCACTATATTGGGCTCCCTCGGTGGCTCAGCTGTAAAGAATCCGCCTCTAAAGCAGGAGCTTTAGGAAATGCAGTTTCAATCCCTGGGTCAGAATGATCCCCTGGAGAAGGGCATGGCAATTCACAACAGTATTCTTGCCTGGAGAATCCCATGGACAGAGGAACCTGGCGGGCTACAGTCCATCGGGTTGCAAAGAGTCAGACACAACTGAAGTGGCTTGGCACACATGCACACACATGTTGCTATATAAAAGCAAGATAATACTAACATGAACTCAAAGTAACAAAACCCTGAGATTATGACCAAGTTAAGATCAAAATATGGCATTTGTTTATTCAATACATACTCACTGAGTGCTTAATATATGACTAGGTAGCAGATGACTTACAAAACCCTCTATCCTTGTCTTCACAGATCTAAGTATAGAGGAAACTATGTGACTGTCACGTATTGATTACCAGCTGACCCCTGTATTTGTGGCTTGCACAGATAATGCCCACAACAATAGTCCTGAACACCAATAAATACATATTTGGCCACTTGTTACTTGACAGGCATTGTGCTAGATGTTTAGTGTACAAGATATGGATTAGCCATGATCATTGTTCGTGAAGATGGTGTGATGTAAAATAAAAGAATGAGTAGTTACTAAGGAGGCTGAATGGACACCAGGTTTCTTGAATGAAGCCAGTCAAGTAGTGGACAGGCCTTTAAAAACAAAATAAATGAAAGGCAAAGAAATATAATTCTTAAAATCTAAGAACTTTCTCACTTTTTTTCTAAGTGGTTTCAAAGGAAAATCAGAAGCTACAGAATTAGGCAAAAAATGTCAGGTCAACATGTGACAGGCTAGAAAAGTCCTCAATGTTTCTTCACAATCAGTCACTGAAAACATGAAATAGCATGAGGTCATCTTTTAAAGCAGCAATAATTTAACTGAAATTGATCACTTAGGGAAGAAAAAGTATTACTGAGCTCAAGTGTGTCTATCCACACTTGCTGAACTATCTCTAAACAAAATCCACAGAGGCAAAGGATGAAACTGAATTGATATATACACAGTCCACAGTCACATGAATCTTCAGTCAATTCAGAGACAAAGAACAGACAATTTCACACTTCTCAAGGTTATTTAAATATTAATCTGGAAAAGAAGTAAAAGGCTGACAATACTTTCTATGCATAAAAACAATTATTGAAGAAAGAAAAACTTTTAAGTATTAGGAAATTAATATTAGCCTTAAAAACACTCAGTTAAAATGTCCCTGCAGGTTGATTAATGAAAACATATGAAAAGGGCATGGAATTAATATAAAGAAGCTACATTTGTGAAGGTGACATTACTCTCATTGTGACTGCTATTGTTTATTTGTCAGAAACAAAATACAGTTAATTTAAAAATATCTTCAAAATGTGTTAGCGAAGGCATTTTTAAGACCTGAAAAAGTACAGAATTATGCAATATGTCTTAAAAATAAAAACCATTCAATATTAATTATCTTTCAAACCATAAAGAGCAGTAAATAACAGTCAGTATTGATAGGTCAATGTAGAAACTATTCTCATGCACAGGCATGACTGATATTTCTTCAGAATTCTCAGTTATGTTACAGAAAGGAGCCCTGATGGGTAGGGTGAGCTTTAAGTCAAGAAATAAACATACTCCAGAACTATCACTGATGTTCCAAAATTAAATATGAAAAGTGTGTAGACTGTTCAACTGATAAAACTCAAACATAGAATGACAGTAGTGAAGTGAAGTGAAGTCGCTCAGTCGTGTCCACTCTTTGCGACCCCATGGACTGTAGCCTATCAGGCTTCTCCCTCCATGGGATTCTCCAGGCAAGAGTACTAGAGTGGGTTGCCATTTCCTTCTCCAGGGGATCTTCCTGACCCAGGGATCGAACCTGGGTCTCTGAACCACCAGGGAAGCCCTAGAATGACAATGGAAGATGCCTAAAAACAAAAATCACCTGACCAACATGGGGCTGCACGAGGTATACAATTTTTATCTATCTTTCACAATTGTTATTTGTAATTCTAAGGCATATTAAAAAACAGAGACATTACTTTGCCAACAAAGGTCCATCTAGTCAAGGCTATGGTTTTTCTAGTGGTCATGTATGGATGTGAGAGTTGGACTGTGAAGAAAGCTGAGCGCCAAAGAATTGATGCTTTTGAACTGTGGTGTTGGGGAAGACTCTTGAGAGTCCCTTGGACTGCAAGGAGATCCAACCAGTTCATTCTGAAGGAGATCAGCCCTGGGATTTCTTTGGAAGGAATGATGCTGAAGCTGAAACTCCAGTACTTTGGCCACCTCATGCGAAGAGTTGACTCATTGGAAAAGACTCTGATGCTGGAAGAGATTGGGGGCAGGAGGAGAAGGGGACAACAGAGGATGAGATGGCTGGATGGCATCACCAACTCGATGGACGTGAGTTTGAGTGAACTCCGGGAGTTAGTGATGGACAGGGAGGCCTGGTGTGCTGCAATTCATGGGGTCGCAGAGTTGGACACGACTGAGCGACTGAACTGAACTGAAGGCAAAGTCAGGTTTTAGAGTACTTGGAAAAAATTTCAGAGCCACATCTACAGTGATCTGGGAGGAACTAACTGTAGAGCTGTACACAGATGAATCAGAGGCTCCACCTGGCTCCCCTTGTCCTTGAGTCCTGCCCTCATCATCTGAAGCAATGGGTTGGTGGAAGAAAGTTCAGTGTTGGTGGGAAAAGTCCTGTGGATTACATTTAGCAGAAACAACAGCAGCAGCATTACTCACCAGCCTTGAGAAATAGGTTAGCAGGGCTGGTATATAAGTAGCAGTGTATACGCAGTCCATTATAAACCATGGAGGAAAATGAATTTCTTATCCGAAGGTAAAACAACAAGTGTTTATTACTCCTCTGAATAAATTTCGTGCAAACCACTTCCAAAAGCATATCACATTGATTTAAATCAAAAAGCCTTGTCTCTTTGCAATTCTACATTAAAATAACCCCTATTCTTTTCAGTTTCACCATGGCAAATGCCTGATTCATGGTTGGATGCTATACAGTTTAATATTCTGTAAAAAGACTAAAAGGATTTTATGACCTGTCTAGAAGGATGAATTAGACAACTCTCAACCATCTCTTTGGATAGCCAATGGAATTTTAATATTGTACAAAAACAAGCTGTACTTTTAACAAAAGGAGGCCTTAAAAATTGAAAATCAGTCAGAATTCTAGAACAGCCTCAATGACATGGAAAGCCCTCAGAATCATAATATCTCCCTTGTTAGCTGTCAGAACATCACCAAATGTCATTTGTGAGTCTCTTCTCCTTTTAAAAAAGAATAATGTACAAAACAGCATCATTAGGAAGAGTTCAGTAAAGTTATTTTTTCTAAAATTTTATATCATGAAAGAGACTCTTTCATCTCACCAAAAGAAAAAAATCAGTATTATTTTTAAAAGCTGTGAACTGTAGAGGGAACGTCTGCAATAGGTGAGGAGAAGGAAACAAAGAACAATGTTGTCTGGCTTCATCACCTGTCTAAAGAAGCACAGTAACAATCGGTCAAAGGGAATAAAAAGTATTGCGTGGATGCTCCTAGCATATCTCTCAAAAAAGTTGCCTATGATATATGGAAGGCTTCCCTGGTGTCTCAGTGGTAAAGATTATGCCTGCCAATGCAGGAGGCATAGGAAACACAGGTTTGATCCCCGAGTTGGGAAGATTCCCTGGAGAAGGGAAATGGCAACCAACTCTAGTATTCTTGACTGGGAAATTTTATGGATAGAGAAACCTGGCAGGTTACAGTCTATGGGCTCACAAAAGAGTTGGACATGACTTAGTGGCCCAGTGACAACAAATGATATATGAACAACAGGGAATAAGATATCACTGAAAAATGCTGCACAGTCAAAATTTGTATATACATCTGTATATACAACCTTTCTTAATGGAAGAGAATATGCATTTAGAGCTTCACAATGAAGGAAGGTATCTAAACCTGCATCTTGTTAATACGGATATATACTACTACTACTAAGTCGCTTCAGTCATGTCCGACTCTATGCGACCCCATAGATGGCAGCCCACCAGGCTCCCCCATCCCTGGGATTCTCCAGGCAAGAACACTGGAGTGGGTTGCCATTTCCTTCTCCAATGCATGAAAGTGAATAAAGTGAAGTCGCTCAGTCGTGTCTGACTCTTAGCAACCCCATGGACTGCAGCCCACCAGGCTTCTCCTACCATGGGATTTCCCAGGCAAGAGTACTGGAGTGGGGTGCCATTGCTTTCTCCGAGGGATATATAAGCAAGTATTAACTCCCGTGGACATTTGGCCTTATCAATTGGGATAGTGGAAGATTCCATGCATAACACAGCCATCAGCGTAGTCAGCTGCCAGCCTGGGGTGGGTAATGACTGGCCAAAGCAATGGGGAAAGCCATTCTAGAAAATAAAATCAGAAATAAATCTTGCTTTGAAGCTGAGCTATAACATTTGGGAACTGAGCACAGAGATCAAAGTTGAAGATGTGCTTGTGGAGTTCATGAAACTATCCTTGCTATGCCGCAAAATGGAATTGGGCTGATGAAAATGTATATTAAATTTGCTCAAGTGCATCTTAAAAAACACATTGGCCTGTTAAGAAAACTGTGGTAAGGCCATTTCTTCATCTTCTGATAAACAGTTATGACACATTCCATCAGATTACCTATATTTCTTGAATGTGCATGCATCATTCTTGAAAAAAATCATTTTCAAAGTCTGTAACTCTTAAAGGAAGATTATCTCCCTTTATTTGGGGGAAAAAAAGATGCATATTATCCTTCACATTTCCTTTTGTGCTTGTTCAGTTCAGTTCAGTTCAGTTCATTCTCTCAGGAGTGTCCGACTCTTTAAGACCCCATGGACTGCAGCATGCCAGGCCTCCCTGTCCATCACCAACTCTCAGAGCTTACTCAAACTCCAAATCATTGAGTAGGTGATGCCATCCAACCAACTCACCGTTTGCTGTCCCCAGCTCCTCCTGCTATCAATCTTACCTACATCAGTGTCTTTTCAGATGAGTCAGGTCTTTGCATCAGGTGGCCAAAGTATTAGAGTTTCAGCTTCAGCATCAGTCCTTCCAATGAATATTCAGGACTGATTTTCTTTAGGATGGACTGGTTAGGTCTCCTTGCTATCCAAGGCAATCTCAGGAGTCTTCTCCAACACCACGTTTCAAAAGCATCAATTCTTCGGCACTCAGATTTCTTTATAGGCCAACTCTCACATCCATATGTCACTACTAGAAAAACCACAGCCTTGACTAGACGGACTTTTGTTGGCAAAGTAATGTCTCTGCATTTTAATATGCTGTCTATGTTGGTCATAACTTTTCTTCCAAGGAGAAAGCATCTTTTAATTTCATGGCTGCAGTCACGATCTACAGTGATTTTTGAGCCCCCAAAATAAAATATGTCACTGTTTTCACTATTTCCCCATTTATTTTCCATGAAGTGATGGGGTCAGATGCTATGATTTTAGTTTTCTGAATGTTGAACTTTAAGCCAACTTTCCTCTTTCACTTTCATCAAGAGGCTTTTTAGTTCTTCTTTGTTTTCTGCCATAAATGTGGTGTCGTGTGCACATGTGAGGTAATTGATATTTCTCCCAGCAATCTTGATTCCAGCTTATGTTTCGTTCAGCCCAGCGTTTCTCATTATGCACTCTGCATATAAGTTAAATAAGCAGGGTGACAATATACAGCCTTGACATACTCCTTTTCCTATTTGGAACCAGTCCGTTGTTCCATGTCCAGTTCTAACTGTTGCTTCTTGACCTGCGTACAGATTTCTCAGGAGGCAGGTCAGGTGGCCTGGTATGCCCATCTCAATAAGAATTTTCTACAGTTTGTTGTGATCCACACAGTCAAAGGCTTTGGCATAGTCAATAAAACAGAAACAGATGTTTTTCTGGAACTCTCTTGCTTTTTCCATGATTCAGCGGATGCTGGTAATTTGATCTCTGGTTCCTCTGCCTTTTCTAAATCCAGCCTGAACATCTAGAATTTCATGGTTCACGTACAGTTGAAGCCTGGCTTGGAGAATTTTGAGCATTACTTTCCTAGCGTGTGACATGAGTGCAATTGTGTGGCAGTTTGAGCATTCTTTGGCATTGCCTTTCTTAGGGATGGAATGAAAACTAACATTTTCCAGTCCTGTGGCCACTGCTGAGTTTTCCAAACTTTCTGGCATATTGAGTGCAGCACTTTCACAGCATCATCTTTTTGGATTTGAAATAGCTCAACTGGAATTCCATCACCTTTACTAGCTTTGCTCATAGTGATGCTTCCTAAGGCCCACTTGACTTCCCCTTTCCTGGATGTCTGGCTCTAGGTGAGTAAATCAGACCATTGTGATTATCTGGGTCATGAAGATCTTTTTTGTGTAGTTCTTCTGTGTATTCTTGCCACCTCTTCTTATTATATTCTACTTCTCTTAGATCCATACCATTTCTGTCCTTTATTATTCTCATCTTTGCATGAAATGTTCCCTTGGTATTTCCAGTTTGCTTGAGCAGATCTCTAACCTTTCTCATTCTATTGTTTCCCTCTATTTCTTTGCATTGATCCCTGAGGAAGGGTTTCATATCTCTCCTTGCTATTCTTTGGAACTCTGCATTCAAATGGATGTATCTTTCCTTTTCTCCTTTGCCTTTTGCTTCTCTTCTTTTCTCAGCTATTTGTAAGGCCTCAACAGACAATCATTTTGCCTTTTGCTTTTCTTTTTCTTGGGGATCATCTTGCTCACTGCCTTCTGTACAATGTGAGAAACCTCTGTCCATAGTTCTTCAGGCTCTCTGTCTGTCAGATCTAATCCCTTGAATCAGTTTGTCACTTCCTCTTCCCACTTGACTTCCCCTTTCCTGGATGTCTGGCTCTAGGTGAGTAAATCAGACCATTGTGATTATCTGGGTCATGAAGATCTTTTTTGTGTAGTTCTTCTGTGTATTCTTGCCACCTCTTCTTATTATATTCTACTTCTCTTAGATCCATACCATTTCTGTCCTTTATTGTTCTCATCTTTGCATGAAATGTTCCCTTGGTATTTCCAGTTTGCTTGAGCAGATCTCTAACCTTTCTCATTCTATTGTTTCCCTCTATTTCTTTGCATTGATCCCTGAGGAAGGGTTTCATATCTCTCCTTGCTATTCTTTGGAACTCTGCATTCAAATGGATGTATCTTTCCTTTTCTCCTTTGCCTTTTGCTTCTCTTCTTTTCTCAGCTATTTGTAAGGCCTCAACAGACAATCATTTTGCCTTTTGCTTTTCTTTTTCTTGGGGATCATCTTGCTCACTGCCTTCTGTACAATGTGAGAAACCTCTGTCCATAGTTCTTCAGGCTCTCTGTCTGTCAGATCTAATCCCTTGAATCAGTTTGTCACTTCCTCTGTATAATCATAAGGGATTTGCTTTAGGTCATACCTGAATGCTGCTAAGTCACTTCAGTCTTGTCCGACTCTGTGTGACCCCATAGACGGCAGCCCACCAGGCTCCCACGTTCCTGGGATTCTCCAGGCAAGGACACTGGAGTGGGTTGCCATTTCCTTCTCTAACACATGAAAGTGAAAAGTGAAAGTGAAGACACTCAATCGTGCCCGACCCTCAGCGACCCCATGGACTGCAGCCTTCCAGGCTCCCCTGTCCATGGGATTTTCCAGGCAAGAGTACTGGAGTGGGGTGCCATTGTCTTGTGGTTTTCCCTACTTTCTTCAGTTTCAGACTGAATTTGGCAATAAGGAGTTCATGATCTGAGTCACAGTCAGCGCCCGGTCTTGTTTATGCTGACTGTATAGAGCTTCTCCACCTTTGACTGCAGAGAATATAAGCAATTGATTTCAGTATTGACCATCTGGTGATGTCCATGTGTAGTGTCATCTCTTGAGTTATTGGAAGAGGGTGTTGACTCTGACCAGTATGTTCTCTTGGCAAAATTCTATTAGCATTTGCCCTCCCTCATTCTGTACTCCAAGGCCAAATTTCCCTGTTACTCCAGATATCTCTCCCTTCCTACTTTTGCATTCCAGTCCCCTATAATAAAAAGGACATCTTCTGGGGGTGTTAGTTCTAGAAGGTCTTGTAGCTTTTCATAGAACCATTCAACTTCAGCTTCTTCCGTATTACTGGCCAGGGCATAAGCTTGGATTACTATGATATTGAATGGTTTGCCTTGGAAATGAACAGAGATCATTCTGTCATTTTTGAGATTGCATCCAAGTACTGCATTTCAGACTCTTGTTGACTATAATGGCTACTCCATTTCTTCTAATGGATTGTTGCTCAGAGTACTAGATGTAAAGGTCATCTGAATTAAATTCACCCATTCCAGTCTATTTTAGTTCACTGATTCCTGAAATGTTAATATTCACTCTTGCCATTTCCCGTTTGACCGCTTTCTATTTGCCTTGATTCATGGACCTAACATTCCAGGTTCCTGTGCAATATTGCTCTTTACAGCATTGGAGTTTACTTCCATCACCAGTCGCATCCACAGTTGTGTGTTGTTTTTGCTTTGGCTCCATCTCTTCATTCTTCCTGGAGTTATTTCTCCACTGATCTCCAGTAGCACACCTACCGACCTGGGGAGGTCATCTTTCAGTGTCCTATCTTTTTGCCTTTCCATACTGTTCATGGGATTCTCAAGGCAAGAATGCTGAAGTGGTTTGCCATTCCTTCTCCATTTGACCACGTTTTGTCAGCGCTCTCCACCATGACCCATCTGTCTTAGGTGGCCCTATGTGGCATGGCTCATAGTTTTACTGAGTTAGACAAGGCTGTGGTCCTTGTAAACAGATTGGTTAGTTTTATGTGATTGTGGTTTGCTTTCTCAGGTTACTTTAATCACAATAATGACATAATCTAATGATTTGGTTGACTCTACTCTTTGTCTCTGAATATACTTTTTTAACTTCTGTTTTGATTTTAATCTTTTCCTTGGTAGCTCAGATGGTAAAGAATCCACCTGCAAAGTAGGAGACCCAAGTTAGATCCCTGGGTCAGGAAGATCCCTGGAGAAAAGAATGGCAATCCACTCCAGTATTCTTGTCTGGACAATTCCATGGACAGAGGAGACTGGCGGGCTATAGTCCATGGCATCTCAAGGAGACAGATGAGACTGAGCAAATAACACTTTGATTTTAATGGTCTAATTAAAAATGTCTAGAGTTATAAGATATATCAACTTCTCAGAAATAAAAACAGTTCAAACAGTAGTTATTGTTTTATCATGAAATTTCAGAATATTTGGCCTTTCCCTACCTGACCAAATTTACGGAAAAATTTTTAGGGATTCCTTGGGCTTCTGCAATATTTGGAGTTGTTCAGCCTTCTAGTACTCTAACTGTGTGTGTACTAAATTCTGTGTTTTGATTTGTATCACTTTGCCTCACCATGTGACATTCTAGGCAGTTTCTTTTGATCTACCAAATTTCCAAATTGTAAAGTTTCTTTGTAACTATTTCAAAATGGCTAATGTATTTAGCCATTTTTTTAGCTTTTTTTAAAAATTTTTGTTTTTACTTTATTTTACTTTACAGTACTGTATGGTTTTGGCATTTTGTTTTTAATATTAGTTATAGTTTTCATTTCTAGAGTTTTTATTTTTAAAAAATCTATAACATTTTCTTTTCCTTTGGTTTGTTTTGCCAGTATTTTATTTATTTATTTATTTTTTACTTTACAATATTGTATTGGTTTTGCCATACATTAACATTTTCTTATAGCTATCTGTACCTTGCTTGTTTTTAGACTTTGAACGTAGTGAGAATATTTGCTTTATCTTTTCTTGATATTGACAGTGTTTGAAGTCTTTCAGGTCTGTTTCCGTGTCTATTGTTTCTGCTGTTTCCCTCAAAAATGCTTTGCTTCCATTTAAGTTCACAGCTTAAGGGACTTTTTAAAAATAAAAACTAGGAGATAGAAATTTGGGATGTGTGTCCATAGGAAAAGTCCCCGTGATTACAACTACTTGGGGAAGACGTCCCCTCACACTGCATCTTGGTCAGCTCCATTCAGTGTAAGATGTTAGAATTTTCCCTTCTTGCAAAATACCACCAAAACCAAAGTTCCAGTTCTCGGTGTTGTCAGTGTGCCCTCAGCACAAAAGCAGCCACAAAACCCTGGTTGCCTGTCTGTGTTCCCACTTTTGTTCATATTTTTGTTCATATCTTCTTCCTTTATGGTCATTTCTTCAATATTTAAAAAATAATAAAACATATCACATAAGACATTTATCAATTTTTTCCAGTAGGGTACATTGTCTAAATAAGCTAGCTCATTATGTGATTGTAAAGGGAATTTCTTCTTATTATTATTGTTATTATTTTTTGTCTTATAGAAGCTTTCTTTTTAAATTTTCTTCTCTGGGCATTTTTTCACTTCATATTTATTTTCATTTCATTTCACTTTTATAAAATTAAAATTTTTATTTGTTTTTAATTGGAGGATAATTGCTTTACAATATTTTGTTGGTTTCTGCTATACATCTGTGTTCCCACTTTTGTTCATATTTTTGTTCATATCTTCTTCCTCTATGGTCATTTCTTCAATATTTAAAAAATAATAAAACATATCACATAAGACATTTATCAATTTTTTTCCAGTAGGGTACATTGTCTAAATAAGCTAGCTCATTATGTGATTGTAAAGGGAATTTCTTCTTATTATTATTGTTATTATTTTTTGTCTTATAGAAGCTTTCTTTTTAAATTTTCTTCTCTGGGCATTTTTTCACTTCATATTTATTTTCATTTCATTTCACTTTTATAAAATTAAAATTTTTATTTGTTTTTAATTGGAGGATAATTGCTTTACAATATTTTGTTGGTTTCTGCTATACATCAATATGATCAGCCAGAGGAATACATGTACCCCTTTCCTCTGGAACAACCCTTTCACCTCCCACCCCATCCCACCCCTCTAGATTGTCACAGTGCACTGAACTTGAGCTCCCTGCATCATAAAAGGAATGCATTTGAGTCATTTTTAATGAGGTGGATGAATCTAGAGTTTATTTTACACAGTGAAGTGAGTCAGAAAGAGAACAAATATCATATATTAATGCATATATATGGAATCTAGAAAGATGGTACTGATGAACCTGTTTGCAGGGAAGCAATGGAAATGCAGACATAAAGAACAGACATGTGGACACAGTAGGGGAAGGAAAGGGAATTTCTAATGCCTAGATTATAAAAGTAATATGGGAATGATTAATTTTAGAATTATATACATTAACACTTTTATAGAGTATGATTTGGTATGGGCCACATCAAGATTATCAAACAAAACAGATATACTATTTTTAGTTTTGTCACTAACAAATACAGCTCTTAAGTTTTTGAACATCCAGTTGATCAGTTAGATATTGAAAATATGATAATTCTTATACCCTTGCTTGCACTGCATAAATAGAGCTCTACCTTAAATTGAGTGAAGCATCCTTATTGTAGCACATATTCCTGTTTTTAAACTAGCACAATTGAGTAACAAAAGTATCTCAGATATTTCAAGAAAGAAATACTGACAAAAGGTAAGGTCTGAGTCTGTCACACAATAAACTTAGTTAAGCACATCTTAAAGCAAAATTTGACATATTAATATGAATCTTCTCATAACAGTAATACTGGTGGTGGTTTAGTCCCTATCTAACTCTTGCTTCCCCGTGGACTGTAGCCTGCCAGGTTTCTCTGTCCACGGAATTCTCCAGGCAAGAATACTAGAGTGAGTTGCCATTCCCATCCCCAGGGAATCTTCCCGACCTAGGAATTGAACCTGGCTCTCCTGCATTGGAGATAGATTCTTTACTGACTGAGCTAAATGCATAAATTTTTATACAAATCATGAAGTTCTCACTGCAAGTGTACTGGGGTGGTTTGCCATTCCCTCCTCCAGTGGATCATGTTTTATCAGAACTCTTTGCTATGACCAGTCCATCTTGGGTGGCCCTACACTGCTTGGTTCACAGCTTCATTGAGTTATGCAAGCCCCTTTGCCATGACAAGGCAGTGACCTGTGAAGGGGCAAACCTGGAGAATGTGTTGAAAAGCAGAGACATTACTCTGCCAACAAAAGTCCATATAGTCAAGGTCATGGTCTTCTCAGTGGTCACCTATGGTTGTGAGTGCTGGACAGTAAAGAAGGTGGAGCCCTGAAGAATTGATGCCTTCGAACTGTCCTGCTGGAGAAGACTCCTGAGAGTCCCTTGGACAGCAAAAAGACCAAACCAGTCAATCTTAAGGGAAATAAACTCTGAATACTCATTGGAAGGACTGATGCTGAAGCTGAAGCTCCAGTATTTTGCTCATTTGATGTGAACAGCTTACTCATTGGAAAAGTCCCTGATGCTGAAAAAGATTGAAGACAGAAGGAGAAGAGAGCATCAGAGGATGAGATGACTGGATGGCGTCACGGATGCAATGGACATGAACTTGGGCAAACTTAGAGAGATGGTGAGGGACAGAGAGGCCTGGCATGCTGCAGTCCATTACATAGCAAAGTGTCAGACACGACTGGATGACTGAACAACAACAATTCATAAATTTATTATATCCAAACCCAGTAGGAAAGAATTAGTCTAAGGCAATATGCGTTGGGCAAACAGATGTTCATCAGCTAAGTTACACTTAGTCAGTAAATGAGGCAGCAATGAGCTTTGCCTTATGATATTCATAATTATTATTTGGCATATGATTGACTTAATCCAGAAAGTTAGTCTCAAGAACACTCTCCTTATCAATTTGATAATTGTTTAGTAATCTTGAAAAGGAAGAAACTAGCAGAGGTCAGCATACAAAAAATGTAAGACAGATGATCTGTTCCTTTAATCTAGTTGTAGGCCTGTTTATTTTAACTGCTGTACAGTGATTTAATCCAGAGGGAATGAAGGAAATATGGTTCCATATATATATATATATATATATTTGTATTTATTTATTTATTTTTTTACACGAACTCCCAAATCAGTCTTCTTTCTTCTGTTGCTCAAGATTTTATCCTCATGGAATATTTTGGTTCTGTTGAGGACCTGGCCTCTACCTACACAGAATTCCTTGTTCTCTTTTTTATTTAATCATTTATCTACTTAAATATCTATTGAGAAAATATTGTATTTCAGGCAAAGTCTAGGAGCCACGGTCTTGTGACAGAAAAGACAGACCCAACTCCTGTTCTACAAGCTTACTTTCTAATGTAAGAAAAGAGAAAATAAACATAGATAGTAGCAAATAAGTAAGACAATTTCAAAGAATAAAAAAAAAATGCTGCAAAGAAAATAAAAGAGAGCTCTGAGAGAAGTAGGAAGATAGAGAGGAGGTTTGTGAATTTAGCTGTGGATATCATGGAATGTTTGCCTAAAGAGATAATATTTGGGCTCAGACTATAGTGATGTGGAGGAAACAGCCTTGCAAGGATAAACTTAGATGTTAAATAGAAATAACTTGTCTCAGGAGCCACACATGGCACACACCGTCTTAGATTCTCTTGTCTCTAACTAGGTAGTCTATTTTTCTCCGTTCTCATAGTTCAAAGGGGAAAATAACATCCAAGGCATATAATAGTAAGAGGAAACTGGGAAAAGGGAAAAGATTATTTTGTGCATGCAAGTGCCAAAAGAAATGTTAAACATTTGCAGGAGCGTGCACAAGCAGGAATCAAGATTGCCAAGAGAAATATCAATAACCTTGGAGATGCAGATGACACTACACTTATGGCAGAAAGTGAAGAGGAACTAAAGACCCTCTTGATGAAAGTGAAAGAGGAGAGTGAAACAGTTGGCTTAAAGCTCAACATCATGGCATTCGGTCCCATCACTTCATGGCAAATAAATGGGAAACAGTAGAAACAGTGGCTGACTTTATTTTTCTGGGCTCCAAAATCACTGAGGATGGTGATTGCAGCCATGAAATTAAAAGACGTTTACTGCTTGGAAAGAAAGTTATGACCAACCTAGATAGTATATTCAAAAGCAGAGACATTACTTTGCCAACAAAGGTCTGTCTAGTGAAGGCTATGGTTTTTGCAGTAGTTATGTATGGGTGAGAGTTGTACTATAAAGAAAGCTGAACACCAAAGAATTAATGCTTTTAAACTGTGGTGTTGGAGAAGACTCTTGAGAGTCCCTTGAACTTTAAGGAGATCCAACCAGTCCATCCTAAAGGAAATCAGTCCTGGGTGTTCATTGGAGGGCCTCATATTGAAGCTGAAACTCCAATACTTTGGCCACCTGATGCGAAGAGCTGATTCATTTGAAAAGATCCTGATGCTGGGAAAGATTGAGGGCAGAAAGAGAAGGGGATGACAGAGGATGAGATGGTTGGATGGCATCACTGTCACGATGGACATGGGTTTGGGCGGACTCTGGTATTTGGTGATGGACAGGGAGGCCTAGCGTGCTGCGGTTCGTGGGGTCACAAAGAGTCGGACATGACTGAGCGACTGAACTGAACTGAACTGAGAGATACAGGAAAGGTATCAAGAAAAAATTTGAAGGAGAGGATAGGATGTATCCTATGTATAGGATGTATAGGATGGATAAACACAAGGTCCTACTGTATAGCACAGGGAACTGAATTCAGTTATGTTGCAAAAACAATAATTGAAAAGATTATGAAAAAGACCATAACTGAGTCACCTTGCTGTATAACAGAAATTAACACACATTGTAAATTGACTATGCCTCAGTAGAACTTTAAAAAATTAAAGGAGAGATACAAGCTTTTTTGCTTTTAAAAGTCCTGTATATTCATGGGGTGGCAAAGAGTCGGACACAACTGAGCAACTGGACTGAACTGAACTGATAGAGGGGTGGGCTTCCCTGGTTTCAACAGTGAAGAATCTGCTGCCAGTGCAGGAGTTGCAAGAAATGTGGGTTTGATCCCTGGGTCAGGAAGATCCCCTGAAGGAGGAAATGGCAACCCACTCCAGTATTCTTGCCTGGAAGAATCCCATGGACAGAGGAGCCAGGCGAGTTACAGTCCACGAGGTTGCAGAGTCAGACATGACTGAGCACGCATGCACCAAATAGAGAGGTAAAGGAGCTAGAATTATTAACCTTGTAACAAAACGATAATGTGTGCTGTCAAGCAGTTATGATACTATTAGAGGACTGCATTCCCTCTATCTAAAAAATACGTTTGCAGTGGTGTATGGAGAAGGAAGCGCGGGAACCAATGTACTGACTAGAATTTGCCTAGACTTCTTTTACAAACAAGAATAGTTGTGTTTCTCTTTTAAACATTTACAACTTTCTTTTCCACCTAAAAACTTTTAGCCATCTGTTTTAACATGTGTTTTAAGTTGAGCGTCAAAATCATGAGGTTTTCTATGACCTTCTGAGGCCAGGGGCAGCATCCCACTGCAAGAGCACAACTGTGAAACAGTGCTTTCAGATTTATTTTGAAATCATTTATATAACACTTGGGAGTGGGCCGAAGAGAGCCAACTTCAAATGTAGATTACATCCATTTCTATCTTGATGACTTTCCACAAATTACTTAACTTCTCTGGGCTTTCATTTTGTCATCTGAAAATGTGGCTAGCCATAATACTTATCTCAAAAGGTTTTCTGAAGGAAAGATAAAAGAATACGTAGAAAGTACCTGCTTGCTTTCTGGGGTGTGCGGTATCAGATAGAATGCAGATTAAACGTCTAGAGGAAAAGAGATCTTGAGAAAGGCTATGACATTTTAATCTATTCAAACACTTTCATTAAGACATAGCAACTAGGAAGCAACGTGTTAAACTAAGTTAGATAAAAAATGTCTTTCCAATACCAGAGTACAAATTGTTGGGAGAAAATTACCTGAGTGGTTTAGCCTCCGACAGAGGAGGAAAAGGATTATTGTTGTTTTTTGTTTGTTTGTTTTTAATCTCAAGAGCTCGGGAACCCAGAAATGGCCAACATGTACCCCCAAGTGAATCAGAGCCTCTGTAAGTGCAATTCTTAGCAAGTGGACCAAGCAAACTGAAAACTGGAAAGTAAAGAAGCTTTGAAAGAATAATAACCAAAAATAAAATCTTAGAAATGAAATTATCAAACAGCAAGAAAAGCATATGGAAAGTTGGCAGCAGTGAGTACAGAGCTGCAAAAACAATCAAACCAACCTTAGAAATAATCAGTTTTATTTCCTTCTGGTGGGAAATCTAGAGGCAAGGCTGGTATCGAACTTCCATTATAAAACAGAAATCTAGGCTCTTTTATTTTCTATTCCTCTGGGCTTGATGAGGACTTGCTATTCCAAATCAAGTTCATTCAGTTGCATGGTTACTGATGCTTCAGCCCTTATATCTTTGTTTCAGGCTGAATCCTTTGGTCAGTGGCTAAAGAAAGTGAAAGTGAAGTCGCTCAGTTGTGTCCGACTCTTTGTGACCCCATGGATGGTAGCCTACCAGGCTCCATGGTCCATGGGATTTTCCAGGCAAGAATACTGGAGTGGGCTGCCATTTCCTTCTCCAGGGGATCTTCCCAGCCGAGGGATTGAACCTGGGTCTCCTGCATTGCAGACAGACGCTTTACCGTCTGAGCCACTAGGGAAGCCCAGTGGCTCAGACTGCTAAGCCACTGAGAAGTGGCTAAGTCCTGTCCTATTCTTTGCGCCCCCATGAACTGTAGCCTGCCAGTCTCCTCTGTCCATGGGAGAACACTGGAGTGTGTTGCCATTTCCTTCTCTGAGGGATTGACACAGAGCCTGAATCTCTGCATTGCAGGCAGATTCTTTACCACCGAGCTCCCAGGGAAGCCAAGAGGAAGCCTTTCCCTAAAGACCAAGTGAACTTTTACTTGCTTCTCACTGATCAGATCTTGCTTATTTAACCATCATATCTAGAAAGGGACCTGGGGATGTCATGGGTCTTTTTGTATTTATTTTTATTGAGCAGATTTCTGTCTTCACCCAACAAATCAGAGTCCTATTGGTAAAAATGAATTAGCAAAAGAACAAACAACTAGCAGTGTGTTCAGTTCTCAGTAAAAGTCAACTTCCTTCTCAGGTAAGAATTACAATGCATGACAAAGCCGCAGGTAGCAGATCCAGAAATCCATTTATTTTTGAACTTTTATTGGAAACCATGAGTAGACTACAAATTTTCCAACCTGATAAAGTAGCACTTGAGCTGAGTGGGGAAATGAGTGTACAGGTGAACTTAGCTGCTGCTGCTAAATCGCTTCAGTTGTGTCCTACTCTATGCGACCCCATAGACGACAGCCCACCAAGGCTCCTCTGTCTCTGGGATTCTCCAGACAAGAATACTGAGAAGGTTGCCACTTTCTTCTCCAATGCATGCATGCATGCTAAATTGCTTTAGTCATGTCCGACTCTGTGCGACCCCATGGACAGCAGCCCACCAGGCTCCTCTGTCCAGGGGGTTCTCTAGGCAAGAATACTGGAGTGGTTTGCCATTTCCTTCTCCAAAGGTGACTTTAGACTTAGATGCTAAACTGGATCAGCTTTGTTCTGTGGTCCGTCTATGTTTATTTTCTCTCATCCAAGTCTTCCCCATTATTCACAGATCCCAAATATGAGAATTTGCCTAAATGCTAAAATTTATCTGTAACCCTAAAATCAATACCTATGGTGCTGAAAATTTCAGTTGCTGACTTGCATGTTCTGACCTGATTTTGAACAAGAGACACTCTTCCTTCCCATTTCAACTCTCACACTGTAAACCAATGTCCTTTACACAATTTATTGCTACTTTCCCCTCCTCATTTTTGTTGGTAATTTTGCTTTTTAAAATGACCCAAGAGCAATGCTGACTTGCCGTCTAAGTGTTCCTAATTTGGGGTGTGCCTTAGGAAGGAAATGTATGCTAGTTAGACAAGCTTTGCTCAGTCATGAATTAGAGTGCATTTGGTCATGAGTTCAGTTAACAAAGTGTCTTTAAACACTCACACATTTAAAACAAGGTTATGGATTGTTCAGTTGATGAAACTAGTGTTATCAGAGACTTGCAGGAACCTAATCCTGTATGTTCTGGTTCAGTATTCACTAATTTAGTGTTTTCAGCAACTTCATAGGGCGTTAGCTGCCAGGAACGTGTATGTACAAGCATGTGCTCTGTTGCGTCTGACTCTGTGACTCCATGGACTGGAGCTCTTCTGTCCATGGAACTTTCCAGGCAGGAATACTGGAATGGGTTGCCATTTCCTTCTCCAGGGGATCTTCCTGACCCAGCGACTAAACCCACAGCAACTCTTACTACCAAGAATGATGAGACTCACCTATTCTCTCTACTTCTTTACACTGTAACTTTACAGACTGAAGTCCAAAAAACATCTTGAGCCAGTTAGTACACTGGGCAGCAGCGTATTACACAAAAGACACGATGAAGGACCTTATCCTACACAAATGCAAAGAACTGTGGGGAAGCAAGATGCCCAAAACCCATCCTTTGCCCTTTAGTTTACTGAGACATAGACAGTTTAATGCAAAGTGGACTATAATAAATGCTTTGCCTTGAATGCAATAAACTTTTGCCTTTTAATCAACAGACAAAAGTGAGACTGATGCACTTCTTCCCATTTTTCATTTAAAAATAACTATTTAAAGGTCTTATTGGATATCTTTAACAAAAAGTTTTTCTACAAGATTCATATTACCAATATTTATCCTTACAAGTAACAATGGGTTCACTGTTTAGGAAATATAAATCAAGTGATATATTTGTTTCTTAAAATACTTGTGTAGGTGTATTTCAACAAAAGTAAGATCTTTTCTCTTTCATCAAGCTAAATTTTGATTCTGGTATTGTCTTTGATTTGTTCAAAATCTTCTGCATATTACATTTTACATCATTTCTCACTCCTGAACATCTTCCTTCTTTCGGTAATTTAATTCTTAGTTCTGACTTGCATTTGTCCCTACTTCCTTCTTATCCATAATCAGTATAACTTCTCCAACTCCAGATGCTTGTATCACCTCATGATATGAATCTAGTTATTCCAGTTACCCTCAAATAATTTCAAACAGTTTCCCTTGCCAACTTAATCTTTTACATAATAGGCAAAATATCAAAAGGCATCCTTGACTATGTGTCATAACAAAGGACCTTAAATAGGACTCTGTAAATAATGTTCAGAATCAATCTCAATTTATTTGCTGAATATCTTGTAATGGATACGTTTTTTAGCAGAACAACTGAACTAAAATGTTTTTCCACATTTCTTTAGTGATATTTTAAACTGCAATGAATCATTTTTTTATAAATTTCCCATTATAATGGGAAGAAAATCTCAAGTAAGTAATGATACACTATAGTTATGTTTCAAACATTAATTGGAAGGTGATACAAATTGTCTCCCAAAGTATAAATTTTGTTTTCTGAGATATGTTCTTTTTTGTGTCTTCTAAACACAGGAATGCCTAGCTAAGGAAGGCATTTATCCACCAATAACAGGGTTTTCTATTTCACCAAGAGCATAGTCAGCACTAAATAGGAATGACATCAGTGTAGAGAGGATATAAATTGTGACCAAATTAAATGTCTTCTTTTGCCTTAACTGTTAGAGACACAGACCATATGGCCTCCATTTGAATGTCTAGATTGATAAAATAGAAGATTACAGATGCCTCATACTATGCCCTGTTGACACACAGACATATGAAAGAGCTCCCACAGCTTACAGCAGAAACACAAACACAAAGGATTCTAACATTGAATTCTCCCTGAGCTAACAAGAACTGGTATTGAAGGATAAATCCAAAATGAACATCCTTCCAACTGAATCCTAACAATTGGATCTCTGTTTCTAAAAGAATGTATCAATAATAATGCCTCAATTGTAAAGCATTATCTGAACCACATATTTCTCTGTTTCGATCTCTTCTTAAGTGTCCAAGCTTCTTGACACTGTTGCCTCCTCTGAGAGTTATTTCACGCAAGTGAAATCTCTAAATTATACATTTAAACATTTTTGTTACAAAGATAAAATATTTTTTTTCACTACTTTTTAAGCAGAACATTGGGAATATCCTTGGGTCTTGTGAATGTGAGGATTGTGCATCTCTGAAAGGCAGAGATAACCCTAGCTTTCAACACACTAATAATGTGTTTGGTGTACCTACCCCTCTTTTGCATTTGAGGCTGGGAAACTTAGATGGTGCAGAGAAATGGAAGGCCCATTACACAGAACTCACAGAAAGTTTATCTTCAATGAATGTCCATTAATCAGTCCAACTCTTTGAAAAACACTTTTTCAAGTATTCATCCAGGAAAGGTGGGGTGCGTGGGGGGGGGGTCACTTCCTCGATGGTCCAGTGGTTTAGAATCAGCCTTACAATTCTGGGGACACTGGTTTGATCCCTGATCAGGGGGAATTCCACATACCATGGAGCAACTGAGCCTGTGAACTACAACTACTGAGGCTGCACTCGAGAGCCCAAGAGCTGCAACTACTGAGCCCACGTGTTTCAGCTACTGAGGCCCATGTACCCTAGAGCCTGTGCTCTGCGACAGAAGAAGCCGCCGCAAAAAGAAGTTGGTGCCCTGCAACAGGAGAAAGCTGACGCGCAGCAACAAAGACCCAGCATCGCCAAAAAACAAATACATCAAATATCTTTCAAAAGAGAAAAAAAAAAAAAAAAAAGAGGCAAGGAGTGTAAGTTACAAAGAAGGAAAAGGCATGATCCTTGCTCTTAGAATAATGAACTATACGGTAGGAAAATCAAATATGTAGAAAGATGTTTAACAAGTTAGGAAAAAAAGGTAATGTCAAAATAAAGTTGCAATATAGATCTATAGGAAGAAATGGTTTTATTTTTTTGTTGTTTTTTTGGACTTTTTTTTTAAATTGGGGTATAGCCAATTAAAAACGTTGTGATAACTTCAGGTGAATAGCAAAGGGACTTAGCTATACATATGCATATGTCCATTCTCCCCCAAACCCCTCTCCCATCCAGGCTGCCACATACCACTGACCAGAGTTCCATGTGCTATGTAGTAGGTCCCTGTTGGTGATCCATTTTAAATACAGCAGTGTGTGCATGACCATGCCAAAGGCCCCAACTATCTCTTCCTCACAGCAACCATAAGTTCGTTTTCTAAATCTGTAAGAGACGTAGATGTAAATCTTATCCTAGTGGCACTCAGGGGAGAAGCGCAGGCAAGGGTGGAAGAGATGTGAAATCGGCAGGCGTAAGTCAGTCCTGTGTTTCCTCGGTCTCTATACTGTTTCCAGTTTCTGAGTTTCTGCTCCCTCTGCCTCNAGACTTAGATGTAAATCTTATCCTAGTGGCACTCAGGGGAGAAGCGCATGCAAGGGTGGAAGAGATGTGAAATCGGCAGGTGTAAGTCAGTCCTGTGTTTCCTCGGTCTCTATACTGTTTCCAGTTTCTGAGTTTCTGCTCCCTCTGCCTCTTCTACTGCTTCCTCTTGTTTTCCCATTTTCATTTATTTTTACCTGTCTAATTAGTCTCCTTTGTCTACTTTCCTTTTCTTGTAGCTCTTCCTATACAAGGAGAATCTTAATTTGTCAGAACCCTTGGAGGCCAAGAGAGGCATACATTTCTTTCCATTGTATAGCAGCAAGAACACTCTTAAGAATACTGAGTTATTGTTTCATAACCAGAGTTATATTTGCTTTCTGATATCTAACAGAAAATGTCTAGTTTTAGCATTCTTTGCATTGACTTTGCAAAATGTAGATTACTGTTGACTTTCTATTTTTAAGGAAGGCAAGAAAGAGAAGAAAAGATGCATTTTGACTTGAGTAAAGTTAGTTGTGCTTTAAACTTGAGGGGAAAGTTATTTTCACAGTTAAAACTTGGCATTTTTTTACATACAAAATAAAAATTTACCTTTTCTGAAGATTAAAATTGCATGTGTCCTTTCCAAATACTTTAATGACAATGGAATAAAGAAACTTCCCTTATTAAAAATTAAGCATATTTTTATTTCAATCTTGTTTTGACTGATTATCTGTGGTTAACCTGTATGGCATTTTTATATAAATGGAATTAAACTATGACCATTTTAAATTCTGCTCCTTTAAGCAGCTTCATTAAGTACATACTATACATTTGCAATAAAATACATGTTCGATTCAGTTCAGTCGCTCAGTCATGTCCGACTCTTTGCAACCCCATGAATCGCAACACGCCAGGCCTCCCTGTCCATCACCAACTCCCAGAGTTCACTCAGACTCACGGCCATTGAGTCGGTGATGCCATCCAGCCATCTCATCCTCTGT
>SJYX01003383.1:390704-406723 GCA_006410675.1 Oreotragus oreotragus
AATTTTCCAGAGTTTGTTGTGATCCACACAATCAAAGGCTTTGGCATACTCAATAAAGCAGAAATAGATGTTGTTTCTGGAAATCTCTTGCTTTTTCCATGATCCAGCAGATGTTGGCAATTTGGTCTCTAGTTCCTCTGCCTTTTCTAAAACCAGCTTGAACATCTGGAATTGTACAGTTCACGTATTGCTGAAGCCTGGCTTAGAGAGTTTTGAGCATTACTTTCCTAGCGTGTGACATGAGTGTAATTGTGTGGTAGTTTGAGCATTCTTTGGCATTGCTTTTCTTTGGGATTGGAATGAAAACTGACTGTTTCCAGTCATGTGGCCTCTGCTGAGTTTTCCAAATTTGCTGGTATATTGAGTGCAGCACTTTCACAGCATCATCTTCCAGGATTTGAAATAGCTCAACTGGAATTCCATCACCTCCACTAGCTTTGTTCATAGTGATGCTTTCTAAGGCCCATTTGACTTCACATTCCAGGATGTCTGGCTCTAGGTGAGTGATCACACCATCGTGATTATCTTGGTTGTGAAGCTCTTTTTTGTACAGTTCTTCTGTGTATTCTTGCCACCTCTTCTTAATATCTTCTGCTTCTGTTAGGTCCATACCATCTCTGTCCTTTATCAAGGCCATCTTTGCATGAAATGTTCCCTTGGCGTCTCTAATTTTCTTGAAGAGATCTCTAGTCTTTCCCATTCTGTTGTTTTCCTCTATTTCTTTGCACTGATCACTGAGGAAGGTTTTCTTATCTCTCCTTGCTATTCTTCAGAACTCTGCTTCAGATGCTTATATCTTTCCTTTTCTCCTTTGCTAAATATGTGTTAGAGGTGTACAAGTTGAAATATTTCAGCAGATAAATACATTGGCAAACTGTCACCAAAATCAAGATAATTAATATATGAATATCATTTCCTTCCAATTCTTCACGTTCCTTTGCTATCTTTTTGCCTAAAACTCCCACCCTCTCTATCACTAGTGATCTGCTTTCTGTCACTATGGTTTATCATATATTTTCTAAAATTTAAGATAAATAGAATTATACACAATGTGTTCTTTTTTGGAAGCAAGGGTTATTATTCTGGCTCTTTTGCTCATACATTCTAGCCAATGCATGGTAATATCTTATAGTGGTTTACATTTGAATTTTCCTAATGGCCAAAGATATTGAGCATATGCTTTTATTGTCATTGATATATCTGTGTGGGTGAAGTGTCCATATGTAAACTGTCCATTTTGTAATTGGGTTGTTTTCTTACTAGTAAGTTTTGAAAGTTCTTTTACAGACATGTAATTTGCAAATATCTTCTCCAAGTATGAAATATATCTTTTGAATCTCTGAAAAGAGTCTCAAAAAGAGTGGAGTTCTTAATTTTCATGATGTCTAATTTAATGGTTTGTTTTTAATTTATAGATTGTGCTTTTGGTGTTGTTTCTCAGCAATAGTTGCTTAAGCCGAGGTAAGAAACTCTCCCCTGTTTTCTTCAAAAAGTTTTACAAAATTAGATTTTCAGTACATGGCCCATTGACCTTTGCTTTAGTATACAGCACAAGATATAAGTTAACTTATTTTTATTTTTGCATATGGATATACAATTGTTTTATTCCATTTGTTAAAAGACTATCCTTTCTTCCACTGTATTTCCTTTGTATCCTTGCTCAGAATCAACTGTCCATAAATATGTGACTCTATTTCTCCATTTTCTATACTATCAGACTGACCAGTTTCCTTGTTTTGACACCATTGTATGTGTGTGCCCATTTGCTCAGTCATGTTCAACTTTGCAAACCAGGCTCCTCTGTCCATGGAATTTTCCAGGCAAGAGTACGGGAGCGGTTTGCCATTTTCTTGCTTGAGGGGATCTTCCCAACCCAGGGATCTCACCCATCTCTCCCTCATCACTTCCATTGGCAGGCAGATTCTTTACCACTGCACTACTTTTACTTTGCGTGTAGATCCTTATTTCTATCTGGTATAATTTTTCTTTTTGCTGTGAAAGACTTTCTTTAGCATTTCTTGTATCACATTTCTGCTGGTGATGAATTCTTCCAGCATCTGCATGTTTCAACAGGTATTTTGTCTTTGTTTCTGAACAATCTTTATCCTAGGTATGGAGTTTCATGTTTCCAGGGGTTTTGTATACAATAAAGCATATTACCTCTCCATTTCCAAAACACAAATTTGCTGTTACCATATTTTACCTACTGTCCCTATTCTTTATGCTCTGTCACTGTTTTCAAATTTTTCCTCCTCATCACTGGTCTTAAGCAACTTGATAATGGTGTACCTTGGTATATAGTTTCTTCATATTTCTTGCGCTTGAGGTTCATAGAGATTTTTGGATCTACCTATTTACAGATTTAATTGAATTTAGAAGACATTTATATCTTCATTTCTTTGACTAAATTTTCTCCTCCATTCTTTCTCTTCTCCTTTTAAGACTCTAGGTGCATATGCATTTAAATTCTGGAATTTATTCCACATTTTATTGATTTTCTATTCATATTTTTTTCAGCTTTTCCTCACTGGGTTTCATTTTAGATAGTTTCTATTGCTATGTTTTTAAGCTCATTAATAATTTTTTCTGCAATTCTAATGTTTCGTTCATCTTACCCAGTGAAGTTTCCATGTCAGACACTGCCGTTTTCATCTCTATAAGTTTAATTTTTTGTTTGTTGTTTAGTTACTAAGTCAGGTCTGACTCTTTTGTGACCCCGTGGCCTGTAGCCCACCAGGCTCCTCAGTCCGTGGGATTTCCCAGGCAAGGATACTGAAATAGGTTGCCATTTCCTCCTCCAGGCGATCTTCCTGACCCAGGAATCAAACTGCCATTTTCTGCTTGGCAGGTGAATTCTTTACCACTGATTCCTCTGGGAAGCCCTACAAGTTAAATTTGGGTCATAGTAAAAATATACATATATAGCTATCATGTTTCTACAAAACAAGTTCAATATTCTAGATTCTTAAACATATGGAATATAGTCATAAATTGTTTAATACCTTTATTTACTAATTTTCCCATGTGTCATTTCAGCATCAGTTTCAAATGATTGATTTTTCTTCTTACAATGGTTTTATTTTTTGCTTATTTGAATGCCCAGTAATTTCTGATTAAATATGAGACGTTGTGATTTACTCTTCTTGAATGATTTTTTAAAATATTTCCAGCAAGATTTATGAGCTTTATTTTAGGATATCGTTGAGTTAGTTAGACACAGTTTGATCCTTTCAGGTCTTTCTCTTAAGCTCTGTTATGTAGACTAGTATTTAATTTAGTTGAACATTTATTTTTTCCCCACTACTAAAACAAGATATTTCTTTGTATTTTAACTGATGATCCATGAACTCAAAATGTATACCTATGGCTGATTCATGCTGAGGTTTGACAGAAAACAACAAAATTCTGTAAAGCAATTATTCTTCAATTAAAAAATAAATATGTATTTTTTAAAAACTCATTGAGAACAGGTTGAATCCTATTATTGTCCAGTCTGAGCACTATTTTTTCAAGCTCTTTCACGGGATTCTTTTCTCTAGCTACTGGAAGTTTCTTCACAGGTATGGCCTAATCAGTACTCCACTAAATTCTATGGAGAGGACTGTCTCTAAGTCTCAGAGTTGATTCTCTGTGTTGCTTTCTCTATGATGCTTCATACTGGATTTCCCTAAATTTGGAAATCTACTCTAAAAACAAAACACTTAAATATGCTACTATTTATTGTTTTATTAATGAAAATAATAATGGTCTATATGAAAACAGAAGCAACTTAATTCAGATTTGGAGACATGGAAAAGGTTATCTCAAGAAGTGAACTTTAAGCTCATGAGTACTTTAGAAGCTTTAAAATATATTTATAGCACTTGTTCACGCCCCTCCTCCGAAGTCTTTAGTGTCACTCTGGGCTTGCTCTTGATTGCATATTTGCTTTCCTTTTCAGTTGTTGGCCTTTCTTTCTAAATGAGCCTTTCTTTAGCTTATTCGTCTCTTTTCAAACCTGCTTTTACAGGCTAATGTTTTAGTAGCATTGTCCCTTTCTTAAAAAGAAAAACAAATGAAGTATGTGTGCCTCTCCTAAATTGAAATGAACTCTATTAACAAGTGTTATTTTGAATAGTATTTGTCTTAATGTCTTTAAAATATTAGCAAACAAAAGAAGTCAAATTAATTCAAATAACTGCATATTCACTGACTATTCCCACTCACATTTCTATAGGTGTATCAGGGTATGGGTACAACTTGAACTAGAACTTATAAATAGCTGCAAAATTTTGCACAATGTGTACATAAATTTCTGCTGAAGAAAGCCACCAAGAAGTGATTTACATAAAGATATGTAACTAGATATCAGTGAAAGTGTCAATTCTGGTATTGGAGCAAGGAAGGTAAGAGATGGGGATGGGAAAATTGTAACTGCTTCTTCTTACAATAACTGTTGTTATAATAATGCTCATATCATCCTATAACTGAGTTTGGGAAAACTGGCTTACCATGGTAACCAAAAATAATTTGGATATGTTTATTCAACAATACTTAATAATTACTCTATTGTAGAGTGCTAGGAATTGCTAGCTATTAAATACATAGTGTTTAAAATAGAGCCTGGGTCTCCTAGAATATTAAAATCTATTCAATAGGCAAATATGAGCAAAGCAAACAAACAAACTTAAATATGCTATTAATTATTAATGAATTAAAATGGTCTATATGAAAACAGAAACAACTTAATTTAATTCAAATTGGAAGATATGATAAAGATTTTCACAAGAAGTGAACTGGAAGCTAATAACTGAGGAATAAGAAGGCATTTTCCAGAAGCAAGTGGAAGGAAAGGTATTCAAAGACAACATGACTGGAATATAATAATCAAAAGTAATGAGATTAAGCTGGAGACCAAGGTGGGCATATGATTGTGTAGGACATTGCTAAGACATGCTTATAATTTGAGATCTTATCCTCAATATAATGGGTAGTAATTTTAAAGTGTATAAAATAAGTGTGAGACAAGATTAACTGAATGATCATGAGAGAATTGATGATGAAAAACAAAAGAGGAAGCAGATAAGATGAGAGAGCAGCAGCAATTGAACTGGGGCAAAGTATAGAGATGCCATATATATTTTTGAGGAGCAGTGGAGCCAGAAGAAAAATAGAGTGGATGTGTCAAGTGAAGAGAGGCAAAAGAAGATCCCCAAAATCTTCTTCTCCTCTGGATAAATAACTGGGTGTTTTGATACGAGTTACTATACTTGGAGGACAGAGGAGACTGGAGGGCTACAGTCCAAGGGGTCACAAAGAGTCAGACATGACTGAGGAACGAGGCGCACAGAGGACCAGAGTAAAGTTGCATAACTCTAAGCTGGAGAGTTTAGTTTTAGATAGGCCAGTGATAAACAGCTGGCTGCCAAACTGGAATCAAGATTGCCAGGAGAAATATCAATAACCTCAGACATGCAGATGACACCACCCTTATGGCAGAAAGCAAAGAGGAACTAAAGAGCCCCTTGATGAAAGTGAAAGAAGAGAGTGAAAAAGCTGGCTTAAAACTCAACATTCAAAAAACTAAGATCCTGGCATCTGGTCCCATCACTTCATGGCAAATAGATGAGGAAGCAGTGGAAACAGTGACAGACTCTATTTTCTTGGGCTCCAAAATCACTGCAGATGGTGACTGCAGCCATGAAATTAAAATGCAGTTGCTCCTCAGAAGAAAAGCTATGACCAAATTAGACAGCATATTAAAAATCAGACATTACTTTGCCAATAAACATCTGTCTAGTCAAGGCTATGGTTTTCCAGTAGTCATGAATGGATGTGAGAGTTGAACCATAAAGAAAGCTGAGCACCAAAGAACTGATGGTTTGAACTGTAGTGTTGGAGAAGACTCTTGAGAGTCCCTTGGACTGAAGGAGATTCAACCAGTCCATCCTAAAGGAATTCAGTCCTGAATATTCATTGGAAGAACTGATGTTGAAGCTGAAACTCCGATACTTTGGCCATGTGATATGAAGAACTGACTCATTGGAAAAGGCCTTGATGCTGGGAAAGATTGAATGCAGGAGGAGAAAAGGATGACAGAGAATGAGGTGGCTTGATGGCATCACTGACTCGATGGACATGAGTCTGAGCAAGCTCCGGGAGTTGGTGATGGACAGGGAAGCTTGGTGTGCTGCAGTCCATGGGGTCACAGAGTCGAACATGACTGAGCAACTGAACTGAACTGAACTGCCAAAGCAGGAGATCTTAGAGATACAGGTTCAATCCCTAAGTCGGGAAGATCCCCTGGAGAAGGACATGGCAACCACTCCAGTTGCTGGAAAATCCCCCTTAGCTGGAAAATCCCACAGACGGAGGAGCCTGGCATGCTAAGTCTGTGGGATTGCAAAGAGTTGGATATGACTGAAGCAACTTAGCATGCATCCAAGCATGTTAAGGAATTTGAGTGGCTTGTTTGGTATCTCTGAGATGAGCACAAGAGTTGACTATAAAAGTCTAGATCACAAGAGTGGCTTGTGCTAGGAGCACAAATTTGAGAGTTACCACCATTAGTGACTTCCCTTTCACTTTTCACTTTCATGTATTGGAGAAGGAAATGGCAACCCACTCCAGTGTTCTTGCCTGGAGAATCCAGAGACGGGGGAGCCTGGTGGGCTGCCGTCTATGGGGTCACACAGAGTTGGACACAACTAAGCAACTTCCCTTTCACTTTTCCCTTTCATGCATTGGAGAAGGAAATGGCAACCCACTCCAGTGTTCCTGCCTGGAGAATCCCAGGGACGGGGGAGCCTGGTGGGCAGCCGTCTGAGGGGTCGCACAGAGTCTGGCATAACTGAGCGACTCAGCACTGTGGTCATGGCCAACTCTTTGCCACCCCATGGACTGTAGTCTGTCTTGTTTCTCTGCTTGTGGAATTCTCCAGTCAAGAATATGGGAGTTGGTAGCCATTCCGTTCTCCAGGGATCTTTCCAACCCAAAGATTGAACCTGGGTCTCCCTCATTGCAGGCAGACTATTTATCATTTGAGCCAGCAGGGAAACCCTTGTATAAATTTCACCAAACACCAAAGACATAGATACTATGACGCAGTGAGAAAATCTAAGATGAAAACTGAAGACAGTTCAAAGCCAAACTTTGTAGAACTCCCAAATCCAAGCAATTGCTTAGAAAAGGAAGTATAAGTTAGCAGAACTGGGAGGAGAACTTAGAGGTCAGAAGACAACAGTGGACAAGGAAGTATGGTGTCTGAAAGATCATTGTTGTTGTTCAGTTGCTAAATCATGTCCAACTCTTTGTTACCAGAATCTGGATTGCAGCAACCCAGGCCTCCCTGTCCTTAACCATTTCCCAGAGTTTGCTCAAACTCATGTCCATTGAGTCCATGATCCATCCAGCTATCTCATTCTCTCCTCCTGCCCTCAATCTTTCCCAGCATCATACTCTTTTCCAATGAGTTGTCTCTTTGCTTCAGGTGACCAAAGTATTGGAGCTTTAACTTCAGCATTAGTCCTTCCAATGAATATTCAAGATAGATTTCCTTTAGAATGGACTCATTTGATCTTCTTGCTGCCCAAGGGATTCTCAACAGTCTGAAAGATAAAAAGAGAGAGATCTAGTCATTAAGGGCTAAGAGGTCCATTGCATTTCGGCTATGTAGAAGATTCCATGGCTTTAACAAGAGCTGTTTCTTTGAAAAATTGAGGTTAGAATTTCAAATAGTGTGAATAAAAGAAGGAAAGATAGGTAAGAAGGTAGAAACATGACAGCAGATGATGCTCATGGGATTCATGATTATACAGAGACAGAAAAACACAGTAGGGCTAAAAAAGGGATATGAAATCAAAGAAAGCTTTGGCATTTGTCTTTTTTAAAGATATGAATTATCAGAACTTGTTTGCAAGTTGTTGGGGTAGATCCTGTTAAGTGAAACAGACTGGATATGCAAGAGGAGAGGAAATAACCAAAGAAGTGAAGTTAGAGAATAAGAGCTATTTGATTTTGACAGAAGTAGAGCTTTCCCTTTATCATTAGAAAGAAGATGGAAATGGTCTGGACAGATGAAAGGTGGTACAGGATGATAAGATTAGTATGAAAAGAATGAAGACCAAAGATTAACTAATTCCTTTCAGTAACTGTGATGTGATGTGATTGTACTAATTATAAAATATTTTAAACTATACATTATATACATCACATATATAAGTATATATTATATTTTCAATAAAATAAGATGTAAAAAAAGACACAATAAATACAGCTAAATATACAATAGATATAGTAATGGAATTTTCCCCTTTTACACCTTGTCTTATAAAGCAATTGGTAGGTCCTGTTGTATAATAGCAAATGACAATCTTGCCATAAGTTTTAAGGACAAACATAAAAACCCAACTTTTATATGAATGTCTGAGAGTACATTTGATAAAACATCTTGCTAGAAACCATCAAAAGCTGAAAGGCTTATGCCTCTAATATAAAGCTTCTTTCATTCCGTCTGCAGAAATCTGGCAATACACACAATAAAATATAAAAGCCCCAATAAAGGATGTTGTTTTCCATTGCTTTCCTCCCCCAATTCTTGTATTTGCAGAAAATTTCTGTTTGATCTCTCTGTTTAGTAAAATACATAGGTTCCTTGCCAATTTATTACATAATATTTATCATGATAAGCCAGAAAAGTAGCTTCTTTCTCCATTGTTTATTTTAGGGGTTTATTTTATCCTTTTCATCCTCAGATTCTGACTAAAAAATTCTAAAATTCAGTTGTAGTTCCATCAAGAACCAAATGACTCATTAGGATTTGTTGCTGTTTAGTTGCTAAGTTGTGTCTGACTTTTTTGTGACCCCATGGATGTTAGCTCACTAGGCTCCTCTGCCCATGGAATTCTCCAGGCGAGAATACTGGAGTGGGTTGCTGTTTCCTTCTCCAGGGGATCTTCCTGATCCAGGGATCAAACCTGCAGCTTCTGCATTGGCAGGTGGATTCTTTACCGCTGAGCCACTTGGGAAGCCCCCTCCTTAGTTTTAGGTGTTGCGACAAGAGATTTCCTTCCTCCCTCTCACACTTCTTCCCTTCTTTCTTTCTTCTTGTCCTTCTTCCTCCTTCCTGCTCTCCTTTTCTTTATTTTTCCCTTCGTTTCTCTTTTTGACCATTCTGCCAGCCTGCCTGAAGATTTGAAGATGAAAAGACTTTTATTCAAAAATACTGTTCAGAAAACTCTCATTACTGAATATTGGCTCCCTAAAAAAATGAGCATGAATATCTTCCAAGGTCACTGTTAATTCTCTGACTCAACATCATTCTAAAATGATCACTATTCTGTTAAATAAGTTTGAAACCAGGAAAAAGAGAAAACTTGTCAGCAACTGTGTATATAGTACAATTAGCAAAGGCAATCATGTTACCTTCCAGTTGAAATTACTGTCTGGCATTTGTTTACAATACCTATCCACTAGCTTTATTTTGGAGTTGCCCTTGGAAAATTGCCCAGAGTGAAAAATCCTAATTATAGATCCAGTGGCAGTGGTAATATCAGGAAATGGCAGTATAGTTTTCAGGACAAGAGACACATTAAGCCTGTAATGTGTTTACTTGTTTGGGGCTTTGGGAGAAATTTAAAAAATAAGTAATCTTTGAATTATAGAAAGGAAAGCTGACTTTTTCCAAATCATTTCATTAAACTTTAATCATTGCCAACTTACACCACAATGAATTTTAAATGATCTCTTTCTTATTTGAAACATATTCATTAAACTAAGTGCTTCTATGCAATTGGCAAGTATGTTCTTAAATTATACTATCAATATTCTTAAATGTCTTCAGAAGTGATAAGCATGCAATTTCTTTCTTGGCTGCTCCAGAGATTTCACAGGTAAGGTGTTCTCCTACTTATATTTATCAAGCATTTTCTTGTTACAACTTAAACTGACTCCTTGTTTTGATTTTAATGAGGTTTATATTTCTTAAAAATTATGGCCCATTATACAGCATCTCATCAGAACAAATGTAAAACCAAATCAAATGAGAATAGTCAACATATTTCTATAGAAGTGCAAAGGAAAGCTTTTCTCTGCTTTTATAAAAAATTGAGTTTTCAATAGCTGTCAACATTGGTAAGGAGGAAATTATTGCAGTTATATATACTTTATGATTTATCTGAAATGAAATAATCTCAGACTTGAATATTCTTCTTGTCAATTGGTAACTTGGCATCAAGATTAAATACTGGGACAAATTATACTTTTAGAGAAGCCAGAGCTTCAGGAAGGAAAGATTCTGGAGCTGGCCTTCAAAGAATGAGAAAAGTTTAAAAAGCAGAAATTCTGAATGCCATTCACAGCTGAAGGAACAATGATGATTTAAGGTCATAGTGAATATTTCTTGAAAACCCATCATCACAAGTCCATTTTCTACATCTGTATCTCTATTCCTTCCCTACGAAATGGTTCATTGGTTCCATTTTTCAAAGATTCCATATGTGTGCCTTAATATACGATATTCGTTTTTCTCTTTCTGACTTACTTCACTCTGTCTGACAGACTCTGGGTTCATCCACACAACTACAAATAACCCAATTTTATTCCTTTTTATGGCTGAGTGTTCCATTGCATATTTGTGCCGCATCTTCTTTATCCATTCGTCTCCTGATGGAAATACAGGTTGCTTCCATGTCCCGGCTATTGTAAATAGTGCTGCAATGAACACTGGGACTCGTGCACACAGGCAAGGAAGGAGAGGGTGGGATCAACTGAGACAGGAGCATTGACATATATACACTGAAGTGAAGTGAAGTGAAGTCGCTCAGTCGTGTCCAACTCTTTGCGATCCCATGGACTGTAGCCTACCAGACTCCTCCCTCCATAGGATTCTCCAGGCAAGAGTACTGGAGTGGGTTGCCATTGCCTTCTGCAGGGGATCTTCCCAACCCAGGGATTGAACCCAGGTCTCCAGCATTCCAGGCAGATGCTTTAACCTCTGAGCCACCGTGTAAAATGGCTTCCCTGGTGGCTCAGTCATAAAGAATCTGCCTGCCAATGCAGGAGAGGTGGGTCTGATCCTTCGGGTGGGAAGAAGCCCTGGAGAAGGAAATGACAATATACTCCAGTATTCTTGCCTAGGAAATCCCATGGACAGAGGAGCCTGGTGAGGCTACAGCCCATGGGGTTGCAAAAGAGTTAGATACAACCTAGAGACTAAAACAACAGCAAAAAGAACAAACAATGACAGTATGTGTCAAATAGATGGTGGGAAGCTGCTATATAGCACAGGGAGTTAAGCTCTTTCTCTGTAATGACCTAGAGGGGTGGAAGGCGTGTGCAAGGAAGAAAATAACTTTTATATAATTAATTATTTATGTGTATACAATTATGGATAGACTATAAATGGTTACATACACACACAAAAGACTGTATATGGCACATATACAGATATTTTAAATGATAGCCTAAAAATTACCATTACTTCCATTTTCAGAATACACATAAGTTAGCACCTTTTCCTAAGTTAAACACAAAAAAGGAATTTTCTTCTTCACTCTAAGCAGAAAGGATTTCATAACATCCCAGGAGACAGTCTTGGCAATGACAAGCCAAATCTAAGTCCACAGCACATGATGATACAATTGTCATCAAGCTGACTTTTGACCATTTGTGTCATATTGTAAATAAAACAGCTTCTTGACTGGCTTCCTGAGATGAAAATCAGCTGTGTTGTGGTTGGTTACTCATAACATTTTAATTATTACTTGCTATCCATAGAGAGGATTAAAATTGTTGTACATGTGTGCTAACAACCTAAAAAACAGGAAAAACATCTTATTCTTGGAAGCGTTTTTGACAGAATGTGTGTTGACATCAGAGAGAAAAAGTTCCATATGACAATGTCCTTGGGCTATTGTCTATTAAACCTCAATTAACAATGTAAAAAAGGATATTTTCAGTTTAAATTACAGGATTACTTTCTTCATTTCCAACAAGTCTTGAATTTTACAGCTTGCAGATTCCTGATTCACATCTCAGCAAAAAAAAAAAAAAAAATCGAATAGTTCAAACCATTTCACTGAGGAATTAAAATTAGGCTTTTGTGCAAAAGGAGCAACTAAATTGAAATTTTAGGAGCCTAATATGTATATTAAAGGCAGTGAAACATCCTATTATGAATGGTTTTGCATTGCAGAAATTGAGGAGCCTAGATCTATTTCTATTTCATTTATCAGGGCTATCACATAACAATCTGATAGTTCTGAACAATTAGCTGTTACACACATTTGAAAGATTTGTTTTCTCTTTTTTTTTTCAAACATTGAGATAACTTGAAAAATAGTTTTGTTAAGAAAACACACTGAGTATAAAGGGAAGTGAATTAAAGTTCAAGAAGCCTGAATATGCCTCCTAGCCTCTCCTTGAATTTGCTCTGGATCACATGGAATAGGCTTTAGATGATTTGCATTTAGATGATTTCTCAGTGAAAGACCAGATATGCTCTGTCCTAGTTTAAAGAAATATTTTGGATCTTTAGGTCTAATTTAACTTGTGTGGAATGAGTAAGCCCTTTCCTAATTAGAAACAGCAATAAAGTTAACTTCTCAACATTTGTGTTTATGTTTTTATTATTCATGTATAATGTCTTTATATTTGTATTGCCATGAGGTTTCCTTATATTGAAAAAGTCCTGATGTTTTCTCCCATTTTTTATATAATGTTTGTGATATCAGATGGTGATATGTA
Organism: Oreotragus oreotragus; assembly: GCA_006410675.1. Lineage (NCBI taxonomy): Eukaryota > Metazoa > Chordata > Mammalia > Artiodactyla > Bovidae > Oreotragus > Oreotragus oreotragus. The sequence goes on from SJYX01003383.1 coordinate 403,428, forward strand.
TATAGGGATGGCTACAGTCTCTATTATCAGAGACACAACTTGATGTTTTGTTCATTTTTGCTTTGCTCAAAAAGAAAAAGAGAATCAGGACCCTCATATAATAATAATGATTTAGGTCACTTTTTTAAATGAGAAAATACACTCAGGAGATTTGATTGGCTTATCCAAGGAGATGTAGAAGGATGGTGAGTAGCTGGCATATGGCTGAAGACAAGGTCTAGTGGGGTTTGCACTGTCCTACAGCATCATTCTCCTGAAAGAGATCTTTGCTGAAAGATCTTGGTTCCAAAATGACCAGTCAAATTATTTTACTGAAGTGATGAAATCCTATGAAAGTTGTAATACATGAATATTTGGACACATCTTTCTATGAAGTTTAGCTTCATGACGAGACTACAACCACTTGGAGTCAACCCAAAGGAGCAGCAGAAACAATGGTTTTCATTACAATTCCCAGAATGTTACCTCATAAAGTCACTGGCTCAGATAGCAGTCAGTTAATAGCTATAATACAATGTCACAACTTTGAGGAGTGAGACCTTCCCTTACCTCCAACCAGCTCTTATCACAAAAAATCAAACCTAAACCTGCAGACATATGAAGGGTGACCTTTGATGTAGGCCAGATTTTAAACTGTCACTGATGCATGGCAAAGACCTGATTCTGGGAAATATTGAAGATAGGAGGAGAGAGGGACAACCGAGGACAAGATGGTTAGATGGCATCACTGACTCCTTGGACATGAGTTTAGCAGACTCCAGGCTATGGTGAAGGACAGGGAAGCCTCCTGTGCTGCAAAGAGTCAGACACAACTGAACAACTGAACAACAATAACAAATTGATGAATTAGATATTCAGTTCTAGAAGCTTTTAGTAAAGTGGCAACACTATGCATATTACTCAACAGACATGACTAAGTTCTAACAAAATATAGAGAATATCTAGAGAAATATTAGAAAATGAAACATTATTCTGGAAGATGTTGTCCAAAAGTATTCTTTAACGTATAACTATCCCATCAGAGAGTTGAAAGTAATAATAATAAAAGCTTATGCTCTTTAATATTTTATCATGTGTTATGATTTTATCATGCTAGAGAACTCTACCTTCCAATTTATCAGTTGATAAAAAGTTATATTCAAAGACACAGTTGTGTTATAGTATTCATTTCTTGTGAGAAGATTTAGCCATTCAATTTCCATTTAATAGCTTACATTTTTCCAAATCATAACAATGATACTTAGATCTACTTGTTAAATAAGCCAATCTCCCTGTTTTGATTTGAGTTTGAAAATATTGCTCTTGCTTCTTCTCTTGTTTCTTTCTCAAGGATGAATGATCAAATAATTCATACAAACGACTTTGATTTCCGTCATTAGTATTTGTTCATGGTTGAAAATATTAGAATTTCAATGATTAATAGTGAATTATTTCTGCTTAATGTTTAGGATGTGGACATGTACTTGGAGTTCTATATATGACATTCAAATGCATTTTAAAAATCTCTTTTAAATGGTTCATATAAATTTAAACCTTAATTTTGTGTCATTTAATATTTATTATTATTTCTAATTTAGACCCTGAGTACTTCCGGAAATGATGGAAGACACCTCATAGTGAAAAATATATATTAAAATATAAAAATTAAAGTAATACAATGCCAGAATGAAGAAGTTAAATGTTAAGCACAGTCTAGGGGGGAACATGGCCAAAAAACTGTTCCAGTTGAATACTAAGTTTGGTTTTGATTTGTACTATAAGCAAAGTGAAAGACTGTGTAAAGCAATACTATATTGAGGCTTCTCTCACTGGCATCCTCAGAAATGTACACAATTGGATACCTTTCCAATCATAAGTATGAAATAATTGCCAGGGCAGATTGTGCTTAGTCGCTTAGTCATGTCCCAGTCTTTGTGACCCTATGGACCGTAGCCTGCTAGGCTCCTCTGTCCATTGGGATTCTCCAGTCAAGCACACTAGAGTGGGAGGCCACTTCCTCCTCTGGGGGATCTTCCCAACACAGGGATGAAGCCAGGTCTCCCACACTGCGGGCAGATTCTTTACTGTCTAAGCAGCCAGGGAAGCCCAAGAATACTGAAGTGAGTAGCCTATCCCTTCTTCAGGGGATCTTCCCAACCCAGGAATCAAACTGGGGTCTTCTGCATTGCAGGAGGATTTTTTTTACCAGCTGAGCTACCAGGGAAACCCAAGGCACATTAAATCAGATGAAATCCCAGGCTAGAAATATCCAGGGTCAGATTCTCCTGCCTCAATAGGAGCAACGGGGCTGAAAACTATGACTCTGGATGGAGTTTGGTTAAAAGGTAACTGTATCATCCATAGCACAGTGAGGTAGCATCACTCCAAGCCTGCATTAACAATATTAAAAAAAAGAAAGATGGGGAAATCAAAGGCAGTTGTTGGCTTCAAGAATATTTATGTTGCCTTCAGGTTAAATGAAACTTATAATTCAGAGACCTGATTGATTTTCTTTTATGTTCATATTTGCATGAAACTCTGGTTAAGTTTCATTTGCATATACATGAATAAGCATAGATAAGCTACAGAAAATATCTTTTTGAAAATGTTACAATTTTAAGATGTCTTAAAAGCCATTGGTTACTGTGAAATAATAAAAAACAGTCTTATCTTACAGCATGGGTAAAAATCAACTCAAAATGGATGAAAGACATAAACATAAGACATGAAATGGTAAAACTCCTAGAAGAAAATGTAGGGGAAAGCTCTTTGACTGATTTTAGCAATGGTTTCTTGAAACTGACACCAAAAGAACAAGCAACAAAAGGAAAAATAAATGTATGGAACTACATTAAACTAAAAAGTCTCTGCACAGCAAAGGAAACAACAAAAGCCTGAGAAGGAAACCTATGAAATGGCAGAAAATATTTGCAAGCCACCTATCTCACGTGAGTTAATATACAAAACATACAAGGAAGTCATAACCTCAGGAGGGAAAAAAAGAATAGTTCAGTTAAAAGTTGGCAAAGAATCTGAAGAGATGATTTTCCAAAGACATACAAATGGCCAATAGGTATATGAAAAGAGTCCCAACATTACTAACCACCAGGAAGATACAAATCAAAACTAAAATGAGATACCACATACTTGCTAGAATGGCTATTACACAAAGTGAGAAGTTAACATGTACTAAGGATGTTGTGAGCCAGAACTGTGTGTGAGTGTCTCCTCTGGAGGTACAGAGCAGCAGGGGACTGCCACGGGGACAGGGACTCTGGGTGCATCAGACTTGGGAATGGCACAGCCTTCTTGGAAAA
>SJYX01003384.1:0-50634 GCA_006410675.1 Oreotragus oreotragus
CCTTTGGACTGCAAGGAGATCCAACCAGTCCATTCTAAAAGAGATCAGTCCTGGGTATTCATTGGAAGGACTGATGCTGAAGCTGAAACTCCAATACTCTGGCCACCTCATGTGAAGAGTTGACTCATTGGAAAAGACCCTGATGCTGGGAGGGACTGGGAAGAGAAGGGGATAACAGAGGATGAGATGGCTGGATGGCATCACAGCCTCGATGGACATGAGTTTGCATGAACTCCGGGAGTTGGTGGACAGGGAGGCCTGGCGTGCTATGATTCATGGGGTGGCAAAGAGTCGGACACGACTGATTGAACTGAACTGGACTGAATTCAAAATATAAATATTCATTCCCCTTCACCAAACAATTTTTTTTTAATTTTTTTATTTTTTGTATTTATTTATTTTTTTACACGAACTCCCAAACATGAATTGTTTTCACCAAACAATTCTAATTCTAAATATCTATCCTTCAAAACACATCTTCATGTACATAAGAAATGTGGAAGAATATTAATTTGATAGGCTTCCAATGACAAAAAAAATTGATACAATAGAATTATCCATTAACAGAAAAATGAAGTATGGTACCAATTGCATCAGTACCATGTTATAAAGAAACTAATAAAAAGACTGCGGTTGGGTGCGGGAGCCTTATCGTGACCTGGAAAAATCCTAACATACTGTTAAGTAAAAAAAACAAATACAAAACAAAGTGTTTATCCTAATTCAATGTGCTTCCTTTTTGAATTAATTTTCGTTGTAACTGCTTCACAATGTTGTGTTGGTTTCTGCTGTATAGCAAAGTGAACCAGCCATACAGACACATAGCCCCTCTTTTTTGTATTTCCTTCCCGTTTAGGTCACCAGAGATCACTGAATAGAGTTCCCTGTACTATACAGTAGGGTCCCAATAGTTACCTACTTTATACATAGTAGTGTATTCATGTCATCAGTGTGCTTCTAAAACTATGTGCACGACTTGATTTGCAGAGCAAAGTATCAGAGAGGATATAGTCATATTGTGAAAAGTGGCTTAATTTTAGGGAGAGAAGTTAAATTGGGAAGTAAAGTTGGGGAAATGGAAGGTTTTTCATTTTACATACTTCTATATCACAAGATTTTTTACAAGAATGTGTTTGACACATTACTCAACTAAAACGCTTAAAAATACATTTTTTTAAAACTGATCAGGCAAAGCACAATGAATTTCATGGCTAACTAATCCCTAGTTTATTCCTGATTTCATAATTTTATAATTGCATTTGACTCTCCCCCCAAAAAAAGCATCTCAAAGTGAAATAGACAAAATTCTTTTTTTAACCTATCAATGCAAAAAAAAAAAAAAAAGATGAATTGAGAATGTTTGAATCAAGAAAAGACATTCCTAAGTTCCTTTCCAGAAATGAGCAGAATACTGACAGTAAAGAAAAGATTCCTTTTAGGTCTCACTCAAAAGTCTTCTCCCTTTAATTGACACTATCAGTTACTTGCTGGGAAAACTCGTGATTGTTCAGAATCTTGTTTGTTTTCTTTCTAGAATCCACAGGCTCAGAGTACCTTCTTTGCTAAGAACTTTTTTTAAAAAACATCTAGGCAGTAGAAAACTTTCTATTTGTAGCTAAAAGATAGATGCAAAAAGACATATTTATATAAAAGAAGACGACAGATGTTTCCTGGGAGTTTGTTGTATGTTAACTTGCTGTGAATGTGTGCGTTGAAGAAGCACAAGTGTTAAGAAATTGATGTACAAAATGAGAACATTCTTCCCACAAACACCGCCTGAGCGAGGCAGCTGCCACCAGCCTTTGTTTAGAAACCAACTTTTACATTACCCTAATTACTCACACCTGCACGTGTAAATTGAGGGTCTTTGCAGAACACACAGTGTTTCTTAAACTTATTTACCTTTTCCTTCATGAGACACGTCACCACCCAAAAAGGCAGTTTCCCAAGGAGGGGAACTTCTAAAATAGGCCCCGTCTCTCCAAATACCACTCCCTTGTTCCCCAGCATTTCTGCATCTCACTGATACCCAGAGGCATTATGTCCTGGCTCCAACACGCCTCATCAGTAAGAAAGGAAGTTCTTCAGTAGCTACTGAAGAGCAAATCTTTAAACATCCTCTGCCTAGTCTTGTGGAAGAAGGAGGTTAACTAGCAATCCCAAAGGGATTCTGCATTGTTAGCTACTAGAAAAAATCATCTTCAAAATAATAAAGCTTGCTGCTGCTGCTAAATCACTTCAGTCATGTCCGACTCTGTGCAACCCTATAGACAGCAGCCCCCCGTCCCTGGGATTCTCCAGGCAAGAACACTGGAGTGGGTTGCCATTTCCTTCTCCAATGTGTGAAAGTGAAAAGTGAAAGTGAAGTCGCTTAGTCGTGTCTGACTCATAGCGAACCCACGGACTGCAGTCTACCAGGCTCCTCCGTCCATGGGATTTTCCAGGCAAGAGTACCGGAGTGGGATGCCATTGCCTTCTCTAAATAAAGCTTAATAATGATATTATAAATGAAAAATTATGATACATTTAGGCACAGATAAAATGAGCCATTTACTTATGAGTGGCCAGAGAGACAATTTTTGTGTATAAAGGTTCCTGAGAGATTCAAAAATATGAGACCAGGACACCTCACACTCAAATTTCAATTTATAATCTTATTTGTAAGCTGGAAAGATACATGCTAACGTAATCTCAAGTAACACAGATCTTCACAGCATAGAAAGGCCCTAAGACTGGCTTTGATAACTGTGAAAGGCTTAGACTTAATAGTCAAATAGGCAGTGTGTGTAGCTAATGCTCATATAACTGTATTCACCATTAGACAGATCACTGCAAAGGGAAAATGAATGGACCAGATGTGTAAGCAAAACTGGAGTAGTGGGTCAGCAAGAGCTAAATAACTCTGATGTGTGATTGAGAGAGCAAATTTGCCTGAAATAGAGGAGTTTCAGATAATCTTGTAAGGGTCTCATACTTTTACTGATTTAAAATGTGTTTCACCATGTAGCTAGAGAAATTCTCTAGGTGACAAGAGACTTTGTAGTCACTGTTTTCCTGGTAGTCTTACTCTCCCCTTGTTGGAGTGAACAGAACTACTTTGAAAGAACCAGCCCTGCAATGAACAGAAAGAACACAGACCGGAAGAAAGCTGGAGATATAGGAAGTTCATGGGAGAAGCTAGGTATTAACAGGAGCCTACGGGGCTGGGGAGAGGTGGCTGATGGACAGCTCTATTATTTTACCACCAGTAAAGCTTAAAAGGGGCTTCACTCATGGCCCAGAAGGTGAGGAGTCCAACTGCAATGCAAGAGACCTGGGTTTGATCCCTGAGTCAGGAAGATTGACTGGAGAAGGGAATGGCTACCCACTTCAGTACTCTTGACTGGAGAATTCCATGGGCAGAGAAGCCTGGCAGGTTACAGTCCATGGGGTCACAAAGAGTCAGACAAGACTGAGCAACTCACACACACACACACACCCCTTAGAAAGGACCACTTGGGACTGAGGTATGGTTCAGCTCCAAACTGACACTCTCTGGACAAGACATTAAGATTTCCACACATCTAGACCTTGCTACTCTCCCATCAGGAAGCTTCCATAAACCTCTTATTCTTTGCCATCAGAGGGCAGACAGACTGAAAACCACAGTCACAGGAAACTAACCAATCTGATCACATAGACCACAGCCTTATCCAACTCAATGAAACTATAAGTCATGCCATGTAGGGCCACCCAAGATGGACGGCTCATGGTGGAGAGTTCTGACAAAACGTGGTCAGCTGGAGAAGGGAATGGCAAACCACTTCAGTATTCTTGCCTTGAGAACCCCATGAACAGTATAAAAAGGCAAAAAGATAGGACACTGAAAGATGAACTCCGCAGGTCGGTAGGTGCCCAATATGCTACTGGAGATCAGTGGAGAAATAACTCCAGAAAGAATGCAGTCCATCCTAAAGGAAATCAGTCTTGAGTGTTCATTGGAAGGACTGATGCTGAAGCTGAAACTCCAATACTCTGGCCACTTGCTGTGAAGAACTGACTCATCTGAAAAGACCCTGACGCTGGGAAAGATTGAAGGCAAGAGGAGAAGGGGATGACAGAGGATGAGATGATTGGATGGCATCACTGACTCAATGGACGTGAGTTTCAGTAAACTCTGGGAGTTGGTGATGGACAGGGAGGCCTGCCGTGCTGCAGTCCATGGGGTCGCAAAGAGTCAGACATGACTGAGCAACCGAACTGAACTGAGACTTTGCTAATCAATAGGATTTAGAGCTACCAACGCAAATAAAAAGAGAAATAAAGAACTTTGATTGTCAAGGTTTTCATCTTCTCCTTTTGTGATGTTGTTCAGTCTTCTAAGTTATATCTGACTTTTTGCAACCCCGGGCTATAGCACACCAGGTTTCCCAGTTCTGCACTATCTCTCGGAGTTTGCTCAAACTCATGTCCATTGAGTCAGTGATGCTATCTAACCATCTCATCCTCCTTTTGTGTACTGCTCCTGTTTTTCTCAGATGCTTGAGAAAGCCAGAGGGAAAAGCTAAAATCAAAAGAGGATAGAAACTATTTCTCCCTTTGTCCAAGGAAATAAAAGGCTTGTTTGGAAGACTCGATTGTCAATACTTTGCTCTGTTATTTCTAACACAGGGTTTCCTAACTTTGTGCTAAAAAGCCATTCTGCCCTCATTTGAAGGTTTGTAATGGGAAGGTAAATGTAGGGAACAGATAAAAATGATTCTAGTGACAAAGGGCTTCTGTGAGGATACAGAGTAAGGTGCTGTGTGTGTGTGTGTGTGTGTGCATGCGTGTATGTACTGTTGCTCATGCATGCTTAGTGAAAAGTAGTTTTTTTTTTTTCTTTAAGCTTTTTGAGCAACAAGCAAAAAAGAAATTACACAGAGCAAATGAATAAAGTCATTATGTCTAAATTAATAGATGGACACAAAAATATAAATAGGTTAAACAATAAGCTCTATAAATGGAGATATTAAATCTGTATTCTTCATTTTTAATGCCCAGGATCCATTACAAGGGAATACATCATAGATAATCCATACACATGTTTTGAATTAATTAACTGAAAGCAATGAAACATTGACAATTCTGAGAATAGGACTTACTTAAACAGAACGCCCTCCAATGCCACAAGCACCTCAAATATATATAGTTTCATTCAAATAAGACCCATTGGGATCACACTGTAATCTAAACTAGCAGGGGATGTTGCAAGGCAGGCAATGCTCTACCAGGATATTCCACTTACTTCACCCGAGCAAACAGGAAATGAAGTTAGTGATATACATTTTTGCATTAGAGGTACTCTGAACAAAGATGTACTGCAAAATGTTCAGGATAGAACATGGAGCGATGATAAACCTGAGTCGCTGTGCCAGCCATGCAGCACATACGAAGTCCTGCAGAGAGTTTCCATGCAGAATTCTGAAAGCTGTGGGACCTGTAACACAATTCTTTCAGGCTTTTCTCCCTGTGATGCTAATTCTGTTTCACATTTTCTTACAATGTCTTCTGTCTATCCCTTTCTCAGTCTAGTGTCTGAGTGCTTCCCTTAGAAGAACCTTACTACTTCTTCCTAAAACCGTCATTTTGATCTGTGTAGTGCTCCAAAATGCTTCCAAATACTAGGAAAGAAAGCAGAAAGACTTTATAATTGCTAAAGAGTTTAGGCTGTAATGCAGCAGAAACAAATGAAACAATAATTGATATGCACATATGCTTAAAATTCACTTAACTAAAATAATCTATAAAGATTATATGAAGTGATTTTTCTCTACTTACAGGTTCATTTCCTGCACATTCTCAGCAGCAAAATAAAAGGTCTTGATCTGTGGATGACTGATCTTAAAAGCACTTGGAGGGGGAAAAGCACAGACACATGAGAAGTTAGAAATTAGTACAGTCAACAATGCAGTCAACAGTAAAAAAGTCAAATATATATATATATGGTAAGTTCATCTGATTTCTTTGTTAATTTACAAAAGCAGAATTTTTAATTACATTAAATATCTATTGAGTAATCTCTATTACATGTAGGGAGCAGAGGGTGAATTCATCACATCAGGACATTCAGACCAGGACTTAATCTTGACTAATCAATAGTCTCTGCTTAAAACATGTGGACATATTCTTTTATTTTCAATTGCTGTTTGTTATAGAGACAACAAACTAAAATATAAAGTGGTAGATGTGCAACTTCAAAGTACCCAGATCAACTCCAACAAGCAAAGTATTTAAATTCAGATACAATAATTGCATTTATAGAAAAATAATTAAGTATAAAATTCATACACTGTGACAACACATCAAAAACATTAACCAAGCTATCTTCTATTGGTAAAGAAAAAATACAAGGCAGATTTCTGAGTTTAAAAGAAAAGTATAAAAACATTGACGGTAACAAAGTACTTCCTCTTTACCATTTAGACAGGAAGTCCTGCAGTGTGGACCAGAGTTTTTGTACATGACCAGTTTCGTCAAAACCACAAGAATCAACGCAACCTCATGCATCACTAGGTACTTTCTGATGCAGCTACATCACAATGGCACAGACTTAAAGCTCACCACAGGTTATTTTTTTTTTTTTAATGATCAGTTGCTGCTACTAGAAACACAGGTCAATAGGGAACTGCCCTTTTCTAACAAAACAAAAAATGATGTCAAAAGCAGAACAAAGAATAAGTAAAAGATGAAAAAGACACATACAAAATGAAGATGGATCCTGTTATGGGAAGAGCACTTGACTGGGAGTCTGGAGAGCTGGTCTAGGCTGGGGACTCTGGCTCCTGTTGGTTATCAAATCTCTTAGACTTTAAGTATATCAGGGTGCAATCCCCAAGTCTAAGACAACTCAGAGAATTCAATTTCAGAATGCTACGGACAATTTCATGAACTAAGACAAATAAACTGGTCTCATATCATATCTGCTGCTCTTGTGAGTCCTATTTAACTAGCCATTCTCTTTACAAAAACACATCCTTGACATCTGATCACCCTGCCAGTCCTGGATGGTGGCTTGTTTCTCATTGGATCATGGACATGGTCATTAGCAGCATGCCCTGCCAGGGCTCCATGGGGTTTTAAAATCCATCTGCTTCACAAAGTGAAATTCCAGAAAACAAGAGGTTAAAAGCTTCTATTACTGTTTGGTGTGCCAAACCATAAAGTCAAAATTTTTCAACATTTGAATATCATCACCATGAACTTCTAAACCACCATATCACCTGAGGAACTTATAAATAGGCTGTTATCCAGGCCCCATTATTTTGTGGGAAATGATAGACAACTTACTGCTTTTTCTTGCATTCAGACGCTTTCTCTATAGTGAAATCAGGCAGGTTAACAAATCCATCAGCTTTTTCTGCCTGAAATAAACACACACCACAAATAGGAATAAATGCATCAATCCTAGTAGTTTGTTTATTGAGATCATATGTTGAACAGAGACAGAATAAGTGAAGTGGAAGAGGATCAAAAGATACTTCTCTGAATCAGCATTGGACTTCTCCCAGACATACATTTTATAAGAGAAATTAATATTCTTCTGACAAAGCATCCAGAATCTTCTCTGAGAAGTAACATGACACAGTTTTGGGACAGCCAACGTGTGGCACAAGTAGGACCTGCCCAACCCCTTCTCGTCTGTCTTCCTAGAAAACAGCAGAGCTAACTGATCAGAGCTCCACTTCCTCTTGAGCCCATGGCCATCTTCAGCATCTTTCTCATCCTACTTCTCTAGCGAGCCGCAAGTATCTAAGATATAACCTAATTAGCATCACAGACACAGTCATTAACAGCATGCCCTATTACATGAACAGAGGCCTGATTGTGGAGTTAATTAAAATTGAGGTTCATATCATGGATCCACCACTTACTGGTTGTTATAGGATTTAAATAAGCTCGGAAAAATAAAACACTTAACAGATACTCAACAAACATTATTTTCTCTCTCAAGTTTAGTAAGTTCCCAGAGAGTTAAATCACAGAGCCACGTCTTGGAAAATCTCAGTTCCATAATCAGTTCCTTGAGTTCTTTCTATAAAGGAATGAGTGCACAGGAAAATGATACTTTTAAGGAAATAAAATGAATGCCACTTTAAAACACCATTTAGAGGAGAATGGAAACAGGTATATGTATGGCTGAGTTGCTCTGCTGCATACCTGAAACTACCACAACATTGTTAATCAATTATACCCCAATGCAAAATAAAAAGTTTTCTTAAAAAGTGCATGTCAGTGTTTCAAATATAAATATTAAAAATCTTCTCAACAAATAATAAAAGATGTTGGGCAGCTCAGCAACTTAACCTAATTTATTCTAACCATTATTTAAAATCGAGTGAGTTTTGTACTGTACCTGATTCATTATGAAAGTTTTATATAAAAACTATGAGACTTCAAGATAAAAGATTTTAAAATACCAAAAATTTTACAGGGAATGTAATCATTGCTCTGCCTCTAAAAAATGTCTTAGCCTTTATGAATAAAATTTAACTGAACCACAGGAGGCTAGATTGCTTGTCACATATAGAACTCAAATCTTCCATCTACACTAGTGTCTCTGAATGAAGAAATACAATTCACACTAAACGCAGGTGAATCTAGGATATCCCTGGCAGTCCAGTGGTTAAGACTCCAAGTTCCCAACACAGGGGGCATGGGTGGGAGACTAAGATTCCACATGCTGCACAGCATGGCCATAAAAAACAAAGCAAAACATAAATGAGTCAGTGGTTATTAGAGGATAAATAAAAATAGGTTTTGAAGACACGATTAAAGGCAGCTAGTTGTGAGCTCAGCACCCTCTCCTTTCCCTTATCACCAACTAGGGTGCAACTTGCACTCTTGCTTCAGAAAAATTAAACTGTGAAACTTCCAGTCTTAGGTCTGTTCCCTCTGTTCTCTCCTACGTGTACCAACTTAACCAGACTCTTCACCCAAAGATCTTTCTCCTTATAAAACTCAAAACTCAATTCAAAGGACACTTCCTCCTTTAAAAATTGTATGTTTTTCTAATTTGACTTATTTATTTTGGGATGGGCTATTTAATCACTGGATGATGGTTAAATCTTCTCAACAAATAATAAAAGATGTTGGGCAGCTCAGCAACTTAACCTAATTTATTCTAACCATTATTTAAAATCGAGTGAGTTTTGTACTGTACCTGATTCATTATGAAAGTTTTATATAAAAACTATGAGACTTCAAGATAAAAGATTTTAAAATACCAAAAATTTTACAGGGAATGTAATCATTGCTCTGCCTCTAAAAAATGTCTTAGCCTTTATGAATAAAATTTAACTGAACCACAGGAGGCTAGATTGCTTGTCACATATAGAACTCAAATCTTCCATCTACACTAGTGTCTCTGAATGAAGAAATACAATTCACACTAAACGCAGGTGAATCTAGGATATCCCTGGCAGTCCAGTGGTTAAGACTCCAAGTTCCCAACACAGGGGGCATGGGTGGGAGACTAAGATTCCACATGCTGCACAGCATGGCCATAAAAAACAAAGCAAAACATAAATGAGTCAGTGGTTATTAGAGGATAAATAAAAATAGGTTTTGAAGACACGATTAAAGGCAGCTAGTTGTGAGCTCAGCACCCTCTCCTTTCCCTTATCACCAACTAGGGTGCAACTTGCACTCTTGCTTCAGAAAAATTAAACTGTGAAACTTCCAGTCTTAGGTCTGTTCCCTCTGTTCTCTCCTACGTGTACCAACTTAACCAGACTCTTCACCCAAAGATCTTTCTCCTTATAAAACTCAAAACTCAATTCAAAGGACACTTCCTCCTTTAAAAATTGTATGTTTTTCTAATTTGACTTATTTATTTTGGGATGGGCTATTTAATCACTGGATGATGGTTTCACCAACCCTAGCTAAAGAGAATGTAAAGCATTTGAAGAGATTCAACTTTCTCTACAATGCACAATGTTTTTTGTGGCCTCTCAGCATTATATAAAAGGAGAAGACTCTTGAGAGTCCCTTGGACTGCAAGGAGATCCAACCAGTCCATTCTGAAGGAGATCAGCCCTGGGATTTCTTTGGAAGGAATGATGCTAAAGCTGAAATTCCCATACTTTGGCCACTTCATGCAAAGAGTTGACTCACTGGAAAAGCTTCTGATGCTGGGAGGGATTGGGGGCAGGAAGAGAAGGGGACAACCGAGGATGAGATGGCTGGATGGCATCACTGACTCGATGGACCTGAGTCTGAGTGAACTCCGGGAGATGGTGATGGACAGGGAGGCCTGGCGTGCTGCGATTCATGGCGTCACAAAGAGTCGGACATGACTGAGCGACTGAACTGAACTGTACTGAACTGATACTATTTTTCATTTATTTAATTGAAGTATAGTTATTTATTTACAATATTGTGCTCATTTCTACTGTATAGCTAAGTGACCAGATATATATATATTCTTTTCCACTATGGTTCATCACAGAATATTGAATATAGCTCCCTGTGCTATATAGTAGGATCTCTCCGTTTATCCAACCTATATAATAGAAGTTTGCATCTGCCATCCCAAATTCCCAACCCTTCTCTCCCTCACCCATACTAAAAATTAAAGTTTAAAAAAAAAATTACATTAGGCTCCAGAAATTCCACTCTTATATACCCCAAAAGAAGTGAAAACGGGTACTCAAATAAATACATGCATGTTCACAGCAGCATTATTTCATGATAGTCATAAAGTGGAAACAGTTTAAGTGTCCATCAACAGAGGAACAGATAGTGGCCTATCCATACAATGGAATATTATTCTGTCACAGAAAAGAAGAAAGTACTGATAAATACTCTAATGTGGATGAACCTTGAGAACATTATACGAAGGAAAAGAAGTGACACAAAACACTATATATTGCATGATTTCATTTACATGAAATAGCCAACATAGGTAAATCCATAGAAGCAGAAGAGAGATTAGTGGTTGTCAGGGGCCCTGGGCAGGAGGGGACAGGGAGCAACTGCTTAATGGGCATGAGCTTTCCTTTGGGTTGTTGACAATGTTTTAGAACCAGATAGAGGAAGTGGCTGCACATCATGAGGATACTAAACACCACTGAATTACTCATTAAAGAATGGATAATCTCATGTGAAGACTTCCTTGGTGGCTCAGAGATAAAGAATCCACCTGCCAATGAAGGAGATGTGGGTTTAGTCCCTGGGTTGGGAAGCTCCTCTGAAGAAGGAAATGGCAACCCACTGCAGTATTTTTGCCTGAAAAACTCCACAGACAGAGGAGCCTGGTGGGCACCTGTCCATGGGGTCGAAAAGAGTTGGATCTGACTTAGCAATTAAACAACAGTCTCATGTGAATTTTACCTCAATTAAAAATAAAAAATGCTTTGTTGGGCTAGGGTATTTTAATGTAAATTCCTGCAATTACTTTAGAAAGAATAAAACAATTTATATTCATCATTTGTTGCTATTTCCTACCTTCATCAATTTCTACACCCACTAGTCCACAGAAGGAGTTGTTACCGAGAACCACAATGATTTTCATGTTGCTAAATCCCGCGTACCCTTTTTAGCCCTCACTTAATTGAACTCTGGAAACTGACACTACAGCCCACTCCCTCCCTCAAGAAATGTCTCTTTTCTGACAATGCATTTCTGCAGCCTCCCCTTCTTCCCCAATTAACTGCTCCTTGCTTTCTTTCATAGGGTCTTCTTTCCCCCTCTGTTTCTTATGCCCCAGATTTCTAAGTACAAACTCACTCTCTTCTCATTCCAATACCCTCCACAGGGAATCATACTCATTTCCATGGCAGTGTGTATAACCACATTTGTACACACATATCCAAAACCTATACCCGCAAACTCCTTTCAATCCTAGTGCACCCATCCCAAGATCCAACTGCCTAATGTACATATTCGATGAGTATTCTACAGGCTCCCTGTCATGGACCCAATATTTGTGCTCCCCCACATCTCAAATTCATATTTTGAAGCCTTAAACCCTAACATGCGGGGAAGGCAATGGCACCCCACCCCAGTACTCTTGCCTGGAAAATCCAATGGATGGAGTAGCCTGGTGGGCTGCAGTCCATGGGGTCGCTAACAGTCGGACAGACTGAGCGACTTCACTTTCACTTTTCTCTTTCATGCATTGGAGAAGGAAATGGCAACCCACTCCAGTATTCTTGGCTGGAGAATCCCAGGGATGGGGGAGCCTGGTGGGATGCCATCTATGGGATCACAGAGAGTCGGACACGACTGAAGTGACTTAGCAGCAGCAGCAAACCCTAACATGATTGTATTCGAAGCGGACTCTTGGGGAAGTAGTTTGGTTTAGATGAAGTAATAAGGGTGAAACCCCTCCGATAGAATTAGTGCCCTTATAAAAAGATGAAGACTCCAGTGCTTTCCCGCCCCTCCCCACGCCTCCTCCATCTGAACATATGGCAAGAAAGCAACTGTCTTCCAACCAGAAAGAAACCTCTCATCTGATATGGAATCCACTAGAACTTGATCTTGGACTTCCTAGGCTCCAGAACTCTGACAAACAAATATTTGTTGTTTAAGCCACGCAGACTATGGTATTTTGCTATGTGACAGCACAAAGTAAGATTCTCCCCTTAAGAGTGACAAATCCAAGACCAAACTCATCATCTCCCTCCATGAAAGGCCTGTTTCTCTTTCTCCTGTGTTCTCCTCTGAAGTGAATGATGTCACTTTCTATCCAGTTGTCCAAAAACAGGAAATATGGGATGACATCTTTGACACTTCAATCTCCTTCTCAGCATCTGTGCGTGTAACCACTAAGTTGTATCATAGCTGCATTTGCCACAGCTCTTCAAAGCATCTATTACACACACCTCCTTCAGACCACCATTATTGCAGAAGTCCTCTAAACCATTAACCATTATCCCTCTCCATAGTTGTGTTTTTTCCTCTGATTTAGTGTCCAAATCACAATCACAGCAAATCTTCACTCCACAAACCTCTATTAAAATCCTGCATGGTTCCCAATTGCTCTTGGAGAAAGTCTAAGTGTTTAAAGTGAAGTCACTCAGTCATGTGTGGCTCTTTGCGACCCCATGGACTCCTATGGGGCTCCTATCAGGCTCCTCCGTCCATGGGATTTTCCAGGCAAGATTACTGGAATGGGTTACCATTTCCTTAAGAGTTTAAGAAGAATATAAAAGGGCTTTCATGATTATGCCAAGATTAATTATACAGTTTTATCTTCTCTGGATAAGGGAATGGCTACCCACTTCAGTATGCTTGCCGGAGAATCCCATGGACAGAGGAGCCTGGAGAGCTACAGTCCATGGTATCACAGAGTCAGACTTGACTGAGCAACTAACACTTACTTTTTCACTTTCATAATTATATAGTTTCATTTTCTCTAGTGCCCCTATCCCTTACTCAACCAAAAGTAAATGAAAAAATTAAAACACAGAAAAAGTACTTCTTTTGAGCTGAATTAGAATTGATACCCAATTTATAGCATTATTACCCTCTAGATAATCTGCTATCAGTACAAGAAGGCCACCTCAAATTACAACAACACAAAAATCAATCAACAAAAAACTAAATACAGATATATGCAAGAGAAAAACTGTAAATCTTCATTTTGGTGGATTCCTTTCTGGCAAAACTGAAATGGCTGAGATTCCTTCAAATAAGAACCCAAATAAAAATGAGTAAAAGATACCTTAATATTTCCCCAGTAAATTTTTCTTCTATGAGCAAAGGCATTTCTCACTTTATGTTCAAACTGTATTCAAAATCACAGATAACTGTGTCAAAAATTGTCTTTGCTTATTTGACTTGCAAAAAATGCCTCAAAAATGACAATCACAGTGGGAAAATCCTAAGGAATGACAGTTTTCTCCTACTTTCCCTCCTCCCACCCCCTCAGATCCCTTGTTCCTTATTGCAGTAACTAAACTAACTTTCTCAAATAGCACCCTTCCTCTTCAATCATTTCTAACTTTCTGAAAAGTTACTTGAAAGTTCTTCATTGGTACCTGCAATTTTCTCCCTGGATTCTAATGTAAAAATAATCTTTTTCTCTTACCAGAAGTATCACACTATCTTTTGGTCACTGTGCAAACTTGTCTTATCAGATTTAGTCTTACATTCTGAAACAAGACACTGCTTTTCACTTTGTGATATGATGCTCTACAATCTTAAAAATCACATATTCATCCTTCCCCTTTTCTAGCAACTCTGATTTTGTTCAACTTAGTGAAGTTTCATCTGCAGTTGGTATATTAGCAGCATTATACACACACGTTTATTAAAACTGTTTGTGTTATACATTCATTTATTCAGTGAACATTTACTGAGTACCTTTTTTGTGTCAGGCACTGTGTCAGATATTTGGGCTTTATCAGTGAACAAAACAGAGATATCTACTTTCAAGGAGAAAAGAAACAATAGCTCAACATAAGTTAAGTTAAGTTAAGTCGCTCAGTCGTGTCCGACTCTTTGCGACCCCATGGACTGTAGCCCACCAGGCTCCTCAGTCCATGGGATTCTCCAGGCAAGAATACTGGAGTGGGTTGCCATTTCTTTCTCCAGGGGATCTTCCCGACCCAGGGATCGAACCCAGGTCTCCTATATTAGAGGCAGATGCTTTAACCTCTGAGCCTGAGCACATAAATTACATAGCACACTCTGAGCAGTAATTACTACAGAGAAAAGTAAAACTGATCTGGGTAAAGAGGTTCTGACTGTAAGCAGGGCAGGATGCCTTCTGTCCCTAGGCTTAAAAAGCCCTTCCTCTCTCACTTTCCTAGATATGTTTCCACGAATCAACTTAGGTGTGACCTTCTCCAAAACTTTCCCTTGCTCTTCCAAGCTTGGAGTTAATGCCTTCCGCTTTGTGTCCCAACCCCCACAGTGGGCTTTGCTTACCATACTTCTCTTTCTGTATTTAGTTATCAAGGTATTCCTCTGTTTCTCCAATAGACTGAGCACCTTGAGGGAAATAATTTTGTTGTTTAGAGTTATATAATCAATTATTGAGGTAAGCTAAGGTGTTCAACACAAATGAAATTTAAAAATGAGCTTTATGAATGAATGAAGGCCAGAAACACAGTCTTTTTCCTCTATCAATAAACTGCTAAAATGAGATGCAGAAGTCACTTGGAGAAACATTTGGCAGTTTATAAAAAATATAAATATATATTAATAATTACCATACAACTTAGCAATTCCATTCCTAGGTATCTACCCAAGAGAAATGAAAGCATATGCCCATGCAAAGATCTGTCTGCAAACATTTATAGCAGCACTATTCACAATAGCTCAAACCTGGAAACAGTCTAAATATCCATTAACTGGTTAATAGTGTGGTATATTCATACAACAGAATACTGTTTAGTGAACAACTGACAAGAGGTCAAACATAGAAGAATCTTGAAAACATAATGCTAAGTAAAAGACAGACACAAGAAATCACGTAATACTGTATTATTCTTTTATATAAAATGTAGAGAAAAAGCAAATCTATCTATAAAGATAGAAAGTAGAATAGTGGTTTGCCTGGATGGGGAATGAAAATTGACTGTAAAGGCATAAAGGATTTTATTAATATGATGAAAATTATTTAAAGCTGATTTATTATGATGGCACATCACTCAGTAAATTTACCAAAAATCATTGAGTTGTAAATCTGAATAGTGTAATTTTACGATATATAAAATATATTTCAATACAGCTGTTTTAAAAAATATGAGATACAGGAAAAGTTTGGGGAGTAAAAAATAATGAATGAAATTTTTCCTGTTTGTCTATCAGTAAGACTTAAAAGAAGGCAAAATATGAGGTTTTAGATGACTCTGCTGATGACTCAATATGACTTGTTCAAACTTTAGACACAAAATTAGGTTAAAATTTCTTATTTGCTTCAATTTTGGACTACAGGAATTTTAGAGTGAAAAATATTTCACATAGAATTTGCTGCACTCAGACATATTTTTTAAATTAATTAAAATAGGATGTTAAGTTTTAATATCTAAATGCAAAATGAGTGTTCATTGCCATCACTAAAGTTTGACTTTTTTGTACTACAAAATAGACAAAATCAGTTCTTAAGGACCTACATATGTCAGAAAGGCAGAGGGCAGACCTAGAAAAATAAGAGTGGTATAAATTTATCCCAGAAGACCAAATATATCCAAGATCAAAGAAGGCCAAGCCAGAAACAAATGAAGTATAATATAGGAAAGCGAAAGTGAAAGTGAAGTCGCTCAGTCGTGTCCGACTCTTTGCAACCCCGTGGACTGTAGCCTACTAGGCTTCTCCGTCCATGGGATTTTCCAGGCCAGAATACTGGAGTGGGTTACCATTTCCTTCTCCAGGGGAACTTCCCGACCCAGGGATCGAACCCGGGTCTCCCACATTGGAGGCAGGCGCTTTAACCTCTGAGCCACCAGGGAAGCCCATAATATAGGAAACTCTTATGTATTTCATGGCTAAAAATAAAGAGTATAATTATCTGTCTGTTCTCAGTGGAACACTATTTCCTTGATTCTAAGAAGCCTGATTTTTTACATTTCAATAATTCTGAAATCAAGAGGCACCTTAGAAACTATGTGTATTTTCCTTGTACCATTTTCCTCAAAATCCTGTTATTCAATAAAGTATAGGTCTATCGAACCCGGGTCTCCCACATTGGAGGCAGGCGCTTTAACCTCTGAGCCACCAGGGAAGCCCATAATATAGGAAACTCTTATGTATTTCATGGCTAAAAATAAAGAGTATAATTATCTGTCTGTTCTCAGTGGAACACTATTTCCTTGATTCTAAGAAGCCTGATTTTTTACATTTCAATAATTCTGAAATCAAGAGGCACCTTAGAAACTATGTGTATTTTCCTTGTACCATTTTCCTCAAAATCCTGTTATTCAATAAAGTATAGGTCTTTAAATGAATAGAATCTTAAATTCAAGGGGAAAATAGTTTAAAAAAACAAAACATAGACTTCTTTGTAATATGCTATTGCAGTTATGCATGAATATGAATTTGACACTCTTGAAATTACTTTAAATAAACTTCAGTGATGTTATCCAGTGAATATCAGAATCAGGAAATTTGCAAAACTTCAGTCCTCCACATAAATTTGTGGTTTGCTCAGTTCTACCCTGAAACTCCCAGTATGTTGGAAATAGTTCAGTTCAGTTCAGTCCCTCAGTTGTGTCCGACTCTTTGTGACCCCATGACCTGCAGCACGCCAGGCCTCCCTATCCATCACCAGCTCCCAGAGACCACCCAAACCCATGTCCATTGAGTCAGTGATGTCATCCAACCATCTCATCCTCTGTCATCCCCTTCTCCTCCTGCCCTCAATCTTTCCCAGCATCAGGGTCTTTTCCAGTGAGTCGGCTGTTCGCATCAGGTGGCCAAAGTATTGGAGTTTCAGCTTCAACATCAGTCCTTCCAATGAACAGCCAGGACTGATCTCTTTTAGGATGGACTGGTTGGATCTCCTTGCATTCCAAGGGACTCTCAAGAGTCTTCTCCAACACCACAGTTCAAAAGCATCAATTCTTCGGCACTCAGCTTTCTTTATAGTCCAACTCTCACATCGACACATGACCACTGGAAAAACCATAGCCTTGACTAGATGGACCTTTGTTGGCAAACTAATGTCTCTGCTTTTTAATATGCTGTCTAGGTTGGTCATAACTTTACTTCCAAGGAAACAAGCAAAGTTTAAACCAATACAGTATTATAAAGTAAAATAAATAAATAATTTTTTAATTAAAAAAATAAATAAACTTAAGCAGAGCAATTCACTCTCATGTCACTTTGGAACAGTTGTCACTAAATTCTAATGGCCTTCAATTTTCTTGTTTTGCAGTGTCTTTGTTGATTTTGTTAACAGGGTAATGTTGACCTTGTAGCATGAGCTAGGAAAGTATTTCCTCCTCTTTAATTTTTTGAAATACTTTGAGAAGGATTAACTCTTTTTTTAATGTTTGGCAGAATTCCCTTGTGAAGCCATCTGGTCCTGAAGTTTTACTTGTTGGGAGATTTTTGATTACTGATTCAATTTCAGTATCAAGAATTGGTCTATTTAGATTTCCTATTCCTTCCTAATTCAATCTTGTGAGATTGTACATTTCTAGGAATTAATCATTTCTTCTAGGTTGTCCAATTTTTTGGCATAAAACTGTTTGTGGTATTCACTTGTGACTATATTTCTGTGACATTGGTTGTAACTTCTCCTCTTTTATTTCTAATTTTGTTTATTTGGTTTCACTCTCTTTTTTTCTTAATGAGTCTGGCTAAAGGTTTACCAGTTTTAAAAATATCTTTCTAAAACACAACTCTTAGTTTCCTTCATTGATCTTTTTAACTATTTTTTTAGTCTCTATTTTCTCTCTAATCTTTATTATTTCCTTCCTTTTGCTGACTTTGGGCTTTGTTCTTTTTCTAATTCCTTTAGATGGAAAGTTTAGGTTGTTTACTTGAGATTTTTCTTATTTCTTAAGGTAGGCCTACATCACTAAAAACATCTCTTAGAACTGTTTTTGCTGCATCCCATAGATTTTGAAAAGTTATATTTCTATTTGTCTCAAGATGTTTTCTGATTTCCTCTTTGCTCTTCTCATTAACTCATTAAGTTTTTTTGTAGCAAGTTTTTTAGTTTCCATGTATTTGTGGTTTTTCCATTTTTGTTCCTGAAATTGACTTCTAGCTGCATACTACTATGGTAAGAAAAAATATTTGAAGTAATTTCAATCTTTTGAAATTTACTGAAACTTAATTTGTAGCTTAGCATGTAATATATCTTGGACAAAGTTTCATGTGCACTTGAAAAGAATATGTATTCTGCTGATCTTGATGGAGTGTTCTGTGGCTATCTATTAAGTTTATCTGATCTAAAGTGTCTTTTAAGGCCACTATTTCCTTATTGATTTTCTGACTGGATAATCTGTCCATTGACATAAGTAAGCTACTAAAGTCCTCTTGCATTATTATATTACTGTCAATGTCTTCCTCTATGTCTGTTAATAGTTGCTTTATATATTTAGATGTTTCTATAGTAGATACATTTATGTTTACAAATGATATATCCTCTTCTTGGATTGAATTGCTTATCATTATATATTGCCCTTCTTTGTCTTTTGTTATAGATTTTTAAGTCTACTTTGCCTGGTATGAGTATTGCTGTCCAGTTTTCTTGTCTACCAACATGACTGGATAAAGAGGATGTGGTACACATATACATAATGGAATAGAATATTACTTAGCCATAAAAAAAGAATTAAAATTTGACATTAGCAACAGCATGGGTGGACCTAGAGGGTATTATGCTTAGTGGATTAAGTCAGATGGGAAGAGACAAATATAAGTGTTTTCACTTATATGTGAATCTAAAAACTAAAAGGAATGAACAGATACAGCAAGGCAGAAATAGACTCACATACACAGAGAACAGACTGGTGGCTGCCAGTGGAGGGTGGGGGAGGAGAAAAAAGGGTGAGGGGGATTAAGAGGCACAAACTACCCAGTATAAAATAGATAAATTATGGGGATATATTGTACAGCACAGGGAATATAGCCAATATTTTATAACAACTTTATATGAACTCACACACTGTTGGTGGTAATGCAAAAATGGAAGCCACTGGAAGGAAACCGAGCAGTAACTAGCAAAAATGTATTTACTCTTTGACCCTGTACTCCTGGAATCTGTCCTAAATATAAATATGTTGAATGGCATATGAATTGCATCATTATTTGCAAGAACAAAAGACTGTAAAGAATCCAAATGTCTATCATCAGGGATGCCGGTATATGTATATGTATTCGGCATCCACATACAATGAATAACTAAGAAAAATGACGTACATACATACAGAGTAACCTCCAGGACAAGGTGAGAGAAAAAGTAAGGCATAGCACAATAGATACAGTGTGCTAATTTTATGTAAGAAAAAAGAGATAGGACATGTTCATGCCTACATACTCATCTTTATTCGTAAAAATAAATCATAGAAAAAGAATTTTTAAACAAACATAAAAGGAGGGAGGCAAAAGGGTAGAGGAACAGGGACAAATGCAAGACTCACCTGGTTATAGTTATATAGTTAGACTTTGAAATTGGATAAATGATCCATATTTTTTTAATGCAAACAAAAGAGAAGCAGTTCCCAAAATTAAAAACAAATAGAAACAAATGAACTTAATTGAATATAATAAACATGGTGACAGAACCCTATACAAATAATAACAGAGCACAGAATTTTGACTACAAGATAGTTAGTGGAACACAGTCTAAAAACTTTTAGTAGTGACATTGTCCTTATTTTTAGGTGATTTTAGTAGTTTTTCTTCCCCTCAAAAAATTCCTTGAAATATAAAGGAAGAGGGAGTGGAGCTGGCTTTTCAATCTAGGTGACAGACTGTGATGCTGCTTTGTTATGAAAAGTCAACTCAACTCTCTCTTCCTTTCAAGAAACTAGAAAGATTATACACCACAGCCGTCTCCAGTCTGCTAGTGTTATGTGGGCCTGCAAGCAGACAGCTGACATTATTAGCATTGGGTTTTGATAAGCACTGCAAAAGAAGAAAGAATGATTTTCTCTCTTCTTTTAGCTAACAGAAGCAAGACTGGCAGTGAGAACACTTGAAATCCTTTTGAGAAGTATCAGTCAGTTCAGTTCAGTCGCTCAGTCATGTCTGACTCTTTGCCACCCCATGGCCTCCCTGTCCATCACCAACTCCTGGAGTTTACTGAAACTCATGTCTATGGAGTCGGTGATGCCATCCAACCATCTCATCCTCTGTTGTCCCTTTCTTCTCCTGCCTTCAGTCTTTCCCAGCATCAGGGTCTTTTCAAATGAGTCAATTCTCGCATCAGGTGGCCAAAGTACTGGAGTTTCAGCTTCAACATCAGTCCTTCCAATGAATATTCAGGACTGATCTCCTTTAGGATGGACTGGTTGGATCTCCTTGCAGTCCAAGGAAATCTCAAGAGTCTTCTCCAGCACCACAGTTCAGAAGCATCAATTTTTCGGCATTCAGCTTTCCTTATAGTCCAAGGCTCACATCCATATATGACCACTGGAAAAACCATAGCCTTGACTAGATGGACCTTTGTTGCGAAGTATAGTAATTATAATGATCTTGAGTAAAATCTCTAGTAAAACCTAACTTTTGTTGAGTACGAAGCACATGACATCTAGGTACTAATATCTTAGTCTTTAGAGAAAAATTAATCATAGTCAAATGCCAGAATTTACAAAATTGATCACTATTTAACCTAGACATGGAACTAGACTGGCATTCAGGACTTCCTTGGTGCTCCAGTGGCTGAGATCTGCGCTCCTAATGCAGGGGATTTGTGTTCAATCCCTGATCAGGGAGCTAGATCCCACATGCCTGAACTAAGCATTCAAATGCCACAACCAAGACCCAGCACAACCAATAAATAGATTGGCATTGTACAATAGAAAAGTTATATGGTTCATTAAAGTGACAAAACTCAGATCAGAACCCAAAAGTCAGTTAAATAATTCTAGACAACAGTTTCTTCAGTCTCAACCATAGATGAAATATCATAGAAGAGAATCTGAAGTTGACAAATGTCATAGAAGGAAGAATCCTGGACTTGAATCAGAGTATCTTGAAGCAAGCCACTTACTGTGTAATCCTAGGCAGAGCATTTAACCTCTTGGGTCAGTGAGGCTAATTAGAATTAATATGAATCTATGTAATACTTTAAAGTTGTCAGAGCTATATAATTTTATACAGTTAAAATAAAATTTAAGATTTTATTATTAATGAGAAGAATTGGGAAAGAAAATAGGAGAAGAAATGACCAAAAAAAGACAAAGGTGAAGTAAAATACGTTTTTCACTCTGCTCACTGTCAGCCGAGCCCTCCAAATAGCTCCTTCTCAGTCTAAACTCTCTTATTTCCTCTGTCTCAGATTAATGGCTGTAGAAAAATATTTTAAATTCTTTGGAGACAGTAATGCTAGCAAGCTCTCTATATCCTTCATACAGTATCTGGGGTATGCTTTTATTTAAAGGCTATTGCTTTTGGGTTTATCTAGCTCTGTATTTTGCATATAATGAGATTTTCATCCAAAGAGATTTTTCTTCTTATAAATGCTTAGAAATAGATGTCCTACATAGAAAACATTTGGCAAGTGTTCTTGACTAATCAGCACAAAGGCCTGATTTCCTACCAAACCCACAGATTGTGACCATTCATTATAAAAATGGACTGAAGGTGTTGGTGGTGATAATCAGAATGGTTCTGAAGAGGCTGGGGCTCTAACAAGGGGGAGAGAAAAGGGCTCAGAAGGAAGCTGACCACTTGCAGAGAATGCCGAGGGTGACCCAGCCACGTGGCCACATCCTGGTCACCCGGGGCACGCTGGCCAGACTGCACTGCCGGCCCTTGCATCTCCCTGTGGGAGGCTTCTCTGGCTGCCAGATTCCAGCTCCCCATCTCTGCAGGGGTGCACTGCCCCCAGGACAACCAACGACTGATGTGACTTGGTGTATAAATATTCCAGGGTCCCTGTCCCTTGGGAGGAAAACTCAGAGGTGCGTCTTTCTCACAGGCTCTCAGAGTTCCCCAGCAGAATTAAGCTTTAGTTACCCACAGTCATGATCTGCATGCTCAAGAGAGCTTTATCAGCTAACTTTCCACCTTTTCTCACTTCCTCATTTCCCTTCCAAATATTTCCGGTATCACTTCCCAAATAAAGTACTTGCACCTAAATTTTCTCTCAGGGTCTGCTTCTGGGAAATCTAAACCATGATGCTATTCCTTTCACAGAAAGTGTTCCTACTAGTGGTTCCTGCTCACGAACAGCCCATCTGCTCTGCACCTGAAGCCCTCTTCATGATTTCCTTTTAAAAATCGCCCAAGGATATGACTCTTTCATTATATTAGATCATATTTAAGTGGTCACCACGGGCTTCCCAGGTGTAAAGAATCTGCCTACAGTGCAGGAGACGCAAGAGACGTGGTTTGTTCCCTGGGTTGGGAAGATCCCCAGAAAAGGAAATGGCAACCCACTCCAGTATTCTTGCCTGGGAAATCCCGTGGACAGAGGAGCTGGTGTGCTACAATCCATGAGGTCTCAAAGAGTCAGATATAATTTACTGACCAAGCATGCACACACACAAGTGACTGGCGTCTCACTCTATGATTTGTAAATCAGCAATCCTAGCTAGTCTTGCTTACTTAAACATTCTTCCATTCTCTCCCTATGAAATCATAGTTTTAATGAAATTAAGTTACCAGTGAATTTTCTGGCAGTCTGACATACAAAGGTAGTCATTATCTTCTGAAATATCATTATCAGAGCAAGGTGGAAATTTTAGCATAAAAGAATCTTCTATTATTGTTCTCTATAATATAAAATCTTCTCCACAGGGCACAAGCCTTAGCACAGAGGCCATTTGTGATCTTCCACATCCAGCTTCAACTCCCACCGGTGTTTTAGAAGCCTTAAAACCCTAGAGACGCTATTACTTCCACCTACTTAGAGCTGGTCTATTTGGCAGCATGGTCAGGGAAAAAAAAAAAGGGAAGAAAAAGCACTAAACAGGAAAGAAAATTTTTAAATGAACAGGAAGACATTTGACTAAATGTCACTATTATAGAATAAGCTACGTGTCTTGTTTCCCAATAGAGTTCATCTTCCATCCATGGCTAGAGCAGGAGTGAGCGAAGAATAAATAAAGGAACATCATTTAAGAAAATCTGAAGTCTGGTGTGTTTGCTTTCAATATTAGAAATTTGGGGGAAATAAGAAAAATAAGGCATATTGTTTCAAAATCACAGTTATTATAGCACATAATTGTACCTTCACACCATGCATATTAAGTCTTCCAATACTCCAGAAAATTTCAAATCTCTTCAAACTGCTTTCATGAGTTTCTTGAGTGCCATTAAGTTACTGTTCAGCCACAGCTAAACAGACTCCACTGGGAAAAGACAGTTGTCCAAAGAAGATATATAAATGCCCCAAAGGCACATGAAAAGATATTCAAGGTGACAAATCACTAGGAAAATGCAAATCAAAACCACAATGAGACACTACCTCATATCTGCTAGTATGGCCACTATCCAAAAACAAGAACAAACAAAAAACCAGAAAATAGCAAACGGTGGTGAAGATGTGGAGAAAGGGAACCCCTGTGCGTCACTGGTGGGAATGTAAAATGGCCACCATAAAAAAAAAAAAAATAGTAGGGCAGTTCTTCAAAGAATTAGAAATAGAATTATCACATGATCCAGCAATTTCACTTCTGGGTATGTAGCCAAAAGAATTGAAAGAAGGGTCTCAAAAAGACTTTTATACCCATATTCACAGCAGCATTATTCACTGTCTCCAAAAGGTGGGTACAATCCAAGTGGCCATCAGTAGACATGAACGGGTAAGTAAAATGTGGTCTACACATACAATGGGATATTATTCAGTCTAAAAAAGGAAGAAAATTCTAACACATGCCACATTATGATGCAATGAACCTTGAAGACATTATGTTTAGTGAAATAAGCCAGTCACAAAGGGACAAATACTGCATGATTCCAGTTGAATGGGGTACCACGAATAGTCAAATTCATGAAGAAAGAAAGTAGAATGGTAGTTTCCAGGGGTGGAAATAAGAAGAAACAGGAGTTATTGTTCAGTGAATATAGCATTGTGGTTTTATAAGATGGTAAGAGTTCTGGATGTGAAGTGGTGTGAAGCCGCTCAGTCGTGTCCGACTCTTAGCAACCCCATGGACTGTAGCCCACCAGGCTCCTCTCTCCATGGGATTCTCCAGGCAAGAGTACTGAAGTGGGTTGCCATTTCCTTCTCCAGGGACTCTTCCCGACCCAGCGATCGAACCTGGGTCTCCCGCATTCCAGGCAGATGCTTTAACCTCTGAGCCTTCTGGATACAGTTGCACAATAATGTGAATATACTTAATGCCACTGAACTGTACCCTTCAAAATGGTTAAGGTGGGAGACTGCATGTTAAGTTTGAGGTACCATAATTTTTGAAAAATAAATTCCAGAAAATGTGGTGATACTCCTCTGAAAATCATTATTTGTCAGTGAAGGATGAGAATGCATTTGCCACAGTAAGTTTCCTAAGATTCCAATAGGAAAATATCAGTGGTTAACATGCTGTTCATGAGACTGCCTCTTTCCCAGGGAATAGCCAGAGATTCACTTCCAGTCTAACAGATAAGAAAAAAGGCCCAGAGAGGGTGCGGGGGTTGGCCTAGGTTGACGAGTGGCTACAGCATCAGAGGAGCGCCCATCCTCCTGATTTTGAATCTAGGGACAACTTCGACTCTAAGATGTCATTTCTTTGTGTCCTTTTCATTTATTTGGGAGGCGGGGAGAATGCTGTGCAGTATGTGAGATCTTAGTTCCCCTATCAGGGACGGAACCCACACCCCTCACCCCCTGCATTGGAAGCGCAGAGTCTTAACCACTGAATCACCATGGAAGTCCCTTTTGTCCTTTTTGAAGACATGGTTTCAAACAAGTTCTAAATTCTGGCTTCTTTAAAAAATATTCTATATATATATATATTTTTTTTTTTTCACTTCCACTGCATAGCTTCCTTTCGAAATGTGCTTGAAACACGCTTTATGGAAAACCAAACACAGCAGCAGGATGACAGATGAGTTTATCAGCTAGCTTGTCAGTAGAAGCATCTGGTTCCTTGGACCTTAAAAGCTTGCTCCGCAGGGAACGATAAATCTTCAAATAATGACTTCTCAGGAAAATCCTCAAATCTAACCAAAAGTTCAACTCATCCCATGGGTCACTTTTCATTCTGTTGTTTGGAAAATGTGCACACAGCCCTCATCACTAAATCACACATTACCTAAGCTCTTACTCCAGATTAGGAACTATTGTGCTGAAGAATCCCCCCAGGGCCTCCTAGTTCACTTTCCTGTTTCATGGCTTAAAAATCACCCTTCACACAGGGTCAGTAGGAGTATTTTTAGAATCTCTAGCACATGACAGCCATTCCGCCAAAACAAAAGCAAACATTTCTAGTGTTTGAAAACCCTCAGCACAACCCTTCTGCATCCTAAAATCACAATGCTGTACACACACATTACATCTAAAGTGTACACAAATTTGCCATTATATGTATTCCTTTGATCTTTTATATATTGCCTTAAAATGCATTTAATCTTCTCACAACCACTCTGAATTACGTAGGGACGGTATTCTTGGTCAAAAGGTACTTATAAGAAAATGAATGCATACTGAGTTACATCACTGACCTAGGATGAGACAGCTTAGTATGAAAGGGCATGACTATGGACCCTGTGACATTTGTCCTACATACCCATCCTGGCAAAACTCACTTTCCTGCTTGCTCATTTAAAAGAATAACCGACACACACACACACACACTCACATTCACCTATCAATATATTTATATGCATACCAATAACTATATAAATGCACATATATTAAACACACTTGCATGCTAAATCGCTTCAGCGATTCTTCGCCAGCCCCCTCCAGGCTCCTCTAGCCATGGAATTATCTAGGCAAAAATACTGAGTGGGTTGCCATGCCCTTCTCCAGGGGAATCTTCCTGACCCAGGGATCGAACCCACATCTTGTACATCTCCTGCATTGGCAGGTGGGTTCTTTACCTCTAGCACCACCCAGGAAGCCCATATTAAACATACACTCTAAATTAAACACATGTCGCTTTACATTCAACTTAGTATATGTATGTTTGTAAATTCTATTTCGTGATAGCTATTTTAAAGAATTTTAAAAACCAAGATTTCTGATTTCAAATTCTATGCATTAATGAACTATAATATATCCATATGTAATACAGCCATGAGAAATGATGCTGTGGATATATATATAGTATATAGACATGAAGATATTTTTGTAATAATTGCTTAGTGAAAAAATCAAGTTATGATCTCATGTATGGTATAACTGTATTTTTGGGAAACACAGGAAAATGTTTGCAAACACATACACCAAAATGTTTGGAGTGACTGCATCAAGGTCATGGGATCATAATTCACTTAAATAAATAAATGATCTTAATTCATTCATTTCTTTCTGTTTCTCTCCATATCTGTCTGACATTTTAAACCATCTTCTTAATTATTTGAGGCATTTAAAAAATTCTTTAAATTTCCAAGAAGCAAGAAGCTGGATTCCACCCAAAAAAGATGAAGTAAAACAGAGAAGGTTGTGGAAACACCAGCAGAAGCACTAGGCACTGCCCGCCAGAGGAGAGGAGAGGAGAGGACGCTAATCTCCCGAGGGCATTGCAGTCCCTGCCACAAGCTGAGGACTATCCTCAGACAGCCCGACCGATGTCACGAACCCCGGGGTCCTCCGTCAAAGTGGCCGTGCCCAAACATAGTGGACCTGCTCTGAGAACAAGGCAACAGGTGAAATACTTCACAGCCTTGGTATTTCACAACTTCTTTGGCAAAGTTTGGAAAGAATTGAAAGGAAAATAATATTGGCAGTATCAGCAACTGTTCCCACACTGTGTGAATTTAGCAACAAAAAGTTATAAAGGACAGCCTGCTGCAGGGCAGACTGCCCTGGAAGCTATGGTGTACGTGTCTCTGCTCTTTTTTTGGATTTCCTTCCCATTTAGGTTACCACAGAGCACACAGTAGAGTTCCCTGTGCTAAACAGTAAGTTCTCAGTAGTTATCTATTTTATCCTAGTATCAATACTGTATATATGTCAATCCCAAGTATACCTTCTAGCTGCTTCACTTTGCTATACAATAGAAATTAGCATACTATAAAGCAACTACAATAAAATTTTTAATAAATATATAAAGCTATGGGTGGAGAACCATTATTTTAGAAATGCATTCGGGAGCCTACCAAGGAAAATAAATGTTAAGACACAATGATAGTGTCACAGACAACAAACACATTAAACCAAAACCAAGCATCATTATAAAGATCTTTTTCACATACCTAAATTATAATGAGGGAAGGAAAAGAATACAAAAAGTCTTCAGTCATTTCTAAATCCAGGCTTTCAAGTGGTACCTAAACACATTTTTCTCCTTTCGCTCAAGTCATCATCTTGAGGGTAACCACTCACTTCCAGCTGCTAAAAAATCTTTTGCCCTATGTGGACCTGTCCACACATTTCACCTTCCCTTTCCCATACATACTCCAGGAACACGGGTTGGCAACAAGTGTATCCGTTTTACTTAAGTGGTTTGAATTGCCTTCACTGAAGAAGCATTGTTAAATATGGAATTTTGTATGGGATACTCTCAGAAGCTGGTTGTTGGCTAAAACAATGAATACAGGGATCAAACAAATTAGAAGCCCATCATTCATTAAGCATCTTGTTTGGTAGAACTCCAGGAATAATCAGGTGTTCAACATGCTTTGATTAATTGATTTATATAAATAATTGACAATTATGTAATATGATAATTAAGTAATTGTATTTTTTAAAATGATTGGTGCCTATTCTGTGCCTACTGGTTCTAGGCTCCAGGGACACAATTTTCTGGTTTGAGGCCCTTTTTTTTTTCACTTTCTGGGTGTGTCATTTACTCCACACATTCAGTGATATCCCATGACCAAGGTGGTAACCAGTATTCACGGAGGATAACTCTGAATGCTCAACACTGACTTCTTCTTTTTTCGGTTGCCCCGTGCAGCATTGTTGTTCAGTCATGTCTGATTCTTTGGGACCCTATGGACTGCAGAACTCCAGGGAGCATATGGGATCATAGTTGCCTGACCAGAGATCGAATCCATGCGCCCAGCAATGGAATCCCAGCATCTTAACCACTGGACTGCCAGGGAAGTCTCTAGAAACAGTTTAAACCAGAGAGATAAAAAATATGCCCTCAGGTGTTCCCATTATACTGGGGAAAAGGAAAAAAAGAATATAATAAGCTCTGATTGCAATATAAATTCTTACAGATTTTTTTTCAACCTATGCTAAACTTGTTCAGACATCTTCCCCAAAATCTATGTTAATAAGTGACTACCAAAAAAACTTAAAAAACATCAACAACTCTTTCAAAGGGAGCATTAACCCATTTCTTATTTTCTTATGGTGGGAAAAATTTAAAAAAAGGTGCTCTATATTGACTGAAACTTTCAGAGCAGTTTTCTCATAAAAAGAGAAATTCAGGCTTTCAAGTAACATTTTCTGCAAAGGTATATTCAGTTTAATCTAAAAACCGTATTAGTCTTTTCTGTAGAGATTCTCATAAAACCGATTCCAAGAAAAATCCCTTCCAAACCTAAGATCTTCCAAAATTCACATGACCTAAATATACAGCTGAATACTGAAAACATCTGATATAGTCACGGTTACTTGAACCTGCAGACACGTGGAATCATTCAGGCACTGAGGGGGAAAGTCAGTCACATTCGGGCTGGCAGGCTGAATTCTCGAAGAACTGCAAGGTCTATATAATAGGTATACTGGAGTAGAGTGTGGCTCAGACAGTAAAGCGTCTGACTACAATGCGGGAGACTGGGGTTCAATCCCTGGGTTGGGAAGATCCTCACACAAACCTCACCAGTTTACCAAAAGTGTTTATGAAATAAAGAGTTGGTGACTCACCTTTTTCTGTATGAGGCCCAGGGGTCCCTGGACTCCCTTGAATCACTGATGCAACAGTACAAAAGTCAATAAATGGTTACTCTAATACTAAAGAACACGGGTTTCCTAGTAATTTTATGCAAAGAGTGTACAAAACTAAAATAAACCAGAAAAGTCACTGACAATGAGCCTAAGTGAAATTTCACATTTTTACCAACAAACTTGTCCTTCCTCAATTTTCATATTATTTTCCTAGTCTCCCCAGGCTTTAAAACTTGGGGTTGTTTTAGCTTCAAATATTTTGTGTCCTATATCAAGTGCTCCACATACCTCTCCCTTGCTAACTGTGTGAATGCGTGCTAAGTCGCTTCAGTTGTTTCCTACTCTTTGTGACTCTATGGACTGTAGCCCTCCAGGCTCCTCTGTCCATGGGATTCTCCAGGCAAGAATACCGGAGTGGGTTGCCACGCCCTCCTCCAGGGCATCTTCCCAACCCAGGGATGGAACCCACATCCCTTACATCTCCTACACTGGCAGGCTGGTTCTCTATGACTTCCCTTGGCTTCCCTTCTCTACGACTTCTGGGCTTCCCTTATGGCTCAGCTGGTAGAGAATCCGCCTACAATGCGGGAGACCTGGATTCGATCCCTGGGCTGGGAAGATCTCCTGGAGAAGGAAAAGGCTACCCACTCTAGCATTCTGGCCTGGAGAATTCCATGGACTGTATAGCCCGTGGGGTCACAAAGAGTTGGACACGACTGAGCGACTTTCACTCACTTCTCTGACTCACGCGCCCTGGGAAGCCCCACTTATTATGTAGTATGTTCTAAATGTTTAGTTTCCCCTCCAGTTTAGGAGCTCACGTTTCAACAACTGCATTTTGTCACCATCTACTAACTGACCCTCTGGAAGCTCTTTTATTCTCTAATATAGCCCCTATATTGCCTCTATATCATCCTATAGGCTATACAGCAAAAACGAAGTCGCTCAGTCGTGTCCAACTCTTAGCGACCCCATGGACTGCAGCCTACCAGGCTCTTCCATCCATAGGATTTTCCAGGCAAGAGTATTGGAGTGGGTTGCCATTATATCATCCTATACTGCCCCTATATCATCAGAGCCCCTATATTGCTCCAATATAGTCCCTATATCATCTTTTCCAGACAGAAGATGAAGCCCAGTCTGGGGAAGATTAAAAGTGATGATGGTTTGGGGAGAGATTTTATTTTTTAAAAAGATTTTTAAAAAAAGAGGGAAAAAAAGAAAAGCTACTTAAAATAGAATATGGTTTTGGCTATGGCTTGACCCGGGCTTTCAATGCTTTTCTCCCCCCTTTTGTTGAAAATAACGTTTTCTTCTTCTTCTTCTTTTTTTAAAGAAAACGATTGTATGTTTAATTTACCTTTTTTGTCTATTGGTCTCCCCTTCATCATGACACCCTCTTTCCCCTCCCCCCTTTCCCAATGAAAGCCATGTTAAATCAATCACTGGACTGACTGCTTCATCTTTTTATTTTTAATCGAGGGTATGCCACAATTGTAAAGCAATAAGATTTGAGGTAAACAATATGAAAATTTTGCTTTTTGCTAAATGGTAGCGAGTTGAACAGTAATCAAAAAATGGAGAAGGTGTTAGTTAAAAGTTATTGCTTCTTTCTCTACCTGAATTAAAAAAAAAATCAGCTGTCATCTAATACAAGTTTATATTCTATACACAAAAATTTGGAAGTCTAAAAAAAATCGTGACTTTAAACTTTTATTGATGGGGCAGATAGGCGATAAAGATGAATTCTGAACGGCTACTAAAGATATGCATGTTTTTTACTGTGGGGCAGGGCAAGGAATTGAGGTGACTTGGTTTGGGGAGGTAGGTTTGTTTGTTTTTAGTTTCATCACTTGTTATCTCTAGGAGACTCGGAGCCAGTAATCCTTTTATTCTGCTACAGTCTTTAAAGAACTTCCAAAAAAAGCAAGGGCCGCCAAAAAAGTCTTTTTTGATTTCCCCCAAAACTTAAATCTTTCTTGATTTCCTATTTCGTTCTCCAGTGGTTTATGTTTTTAAGTATATCTACATGTATCTATTCCGTTTCTTAAATAAGAAATATTTTACCAAGGATCAAAAGAAGAAACCCTAGAATTAAAATGGGGAGATCTATATATCACAGTGGATTTCTTCTCAAACTGATAATGTTTAGGTTTTAAGCAAAATAAAGTGCTGGTTAACGTGAAACTCAATCACAGAGACTTGAGATTTTTGCTTTATGAAGACAGAGAATTGAAACTCTTTTATGCCATAAATGTGCATTCGGAGTCCATGAACCAAGCTCTGCTTTTACTTAGGGACAGAATGTTTTCCTGTCAGACCCACTCTTCCCATTTCTTGGTAGAAACATGGTATGGAGTGCACCTCTTGGCTTCCTGCTGGTGCACAGGACTCTCCTGCACAGCCCACTCGCACTGCCTACCAGCCCTGCTCTGACACGATTTCTCTTGGTTCTGTTCTTCACTCCATATCCTGTACTTGATGGGAGTATGTGACATGCTGCTCTGACACTATTCCATTAGTTATTTGTCTTTATACTGGTGCCCTTGCTTATTGCAAATGTCACTTACAGCAGCAGTTTAAGGGGCTCTGCTGGGCTGGAGAAACCGTGCATTCAGGAGGCCTGTGTGCAGCGGATAACAGACCATGCCTTAGGAAGGCAGTCAGGAGACAGATCTGTAGGTTTGCTTCCCCACCTTCTGATACCATGAGCTCGTGGGAAAAAAGGTTTAGGGGGTCTTAGTGTGTTAATAGGCTTCCCAAGTAGCTAAGTGGGTAAAGAAAAGGCCTATAATGCAGGAGACACCAGAGATATGGGCTCGATTCCTGGGTTGGGAAGATCCCCTGGAGGAGGGCATGGCAACCCACTTCAGTATTCTTGCCTGGAGAATGCCATGGACAGAGGAGCCTGGCGGGCTGCAGTTCATAGGCCACAAAGAGTCAGACACGACTGAAGCAACTGAGCACAGACAGTACTAGCCTCTATATTACTGTGTGGTTGGTATTTCCACGAGCCAATTTCACGAGGTCACCTTCAGACTCAAGAATCTGCAGTGGCTCCCTACTGCCTACTGACCAAATCCACATTCCTGCCACGTGCATTTAGGGCCACACTTACTGATCCTGGCTCGCCTCTAAACGGGGAGGTCATGTAGCCTGACTTTAGTATTGGTAGATCTTGTTCCGGATTCCAGTCCTAGCACTTATTCCTGAAGCAGGTTTGAGCAAGTTGCTTAAACTCCCTGAGCTGCATTAACTACCTTGAAAAATGGGAATAATAAACTCTATCTTGCCAGGGTTTATGAGAATTCAGTATAGTGCCTAACACACTGGGTTGGCACAGTTCATTTATATTTTCATTTCTTTGTTCACATCAGTCCCCAGACTGGAATGCCCAACCTCCTACCGTCTGTCCTTAAAAAAAAAAAACAAAAATAATAAAAACTGTCTTCCAAGGCTGAGCCTAAGAAAATCTTCTCCATGAAGACTTTCTAAATTTACTGCAATCCACAAGAATAATGTTTTCTGGTTGGTGAAAACTATGTTTCTCCAGTAAAGAAGGCTGGCTTCTTTGACCAAGGAAATCACACAGCTTTGGAAAACGATGAGATAAGGGAAAACACATCTTCCTAGATAGAAAGGGAGAAGAATCTTCCAGGAATAAAAGTTGCTTGGCAGAACTCTCTCACATTCAACCCAAAATATTTCCCTGTACCCCGAATTTTATAGAATTCATCTGTATTGCTCACTCTCAAAGCCATTTTCTTCACCAATTTTTCTTTGATCAGGTCATTTACATGTCTCTTTGTGTCCCCCAGTCTCTAAGCTCTTAAGAGAGTGAAGAATTGCAGTGTCTCATTTATTTGTAATTCTACATTTATAACATCTACATCTACTGCTGCTGCTGCTGCTAAGTCACTTCAGTCGTGTCCGACTCTGTGTGACCCCATAGACGGCAGCCCACCAGGCTCCCCCATCCCTGGGATTCTCCAGGCAAGAATACTGGAGTGGGTTGCCATTTCCTTCTCCAGTGCAGGAAAGAGAAAAGTGAAAGCAAAGTCACTCAGTCTGTCCGACTGTTAGCGACCCCGTGGACTGCAGCCCACCAGGCTACTCCGTCCATTGGATTTTCCAGGCAAGAGTACTGGGGTGGGGTGCCATTGCCTTCCCCAGACTACATCTACTAGTTAGTCTAAATTATTTTCAAGTCCTCAATAAATACTGATGGGAGGATATATAAATGGGTGGGTAGGTGGATGAATGGAAAGATAGATGATAAACTTTTCATGTTTGGCTCATTTAGAAAGAGAATTTTAATATCTGTTATCTGTAATTAATATTAAACTGTGCTTTGTAATTAAAGCCTAAATTGTTTAGGCAATGCCTCCAAGTTTTATACTAGCCTAATGCATACGCTCCCTTGATGAATTTTGATAGCTCACATATGCTCTTAGATAAAGTAGAAGACACGCCACCAAAATGATTAAATGCTCTGTGAGTAGAAACGTTTAAGAACCTCACTGAGTTTAAGTGGGTTAGATATACAGATAAGTATATCTTAAGTGGATTATATAGAGATATAATTTACCATATGATCAGTCTTAGGTATAAATAAAATCCACAACATATTTCTCAAGGAACTATGCAAACTTTTAATGAAGAATTCTTAGAAAAGAAAAATAAGTTATAGCAAAAGGGGAAATCTAAAAGCTGAAAAATATGATACTTTTCACCAATAAGTAAGCACATCCTTAGGACCTATCCTATCACTATTTCATAGCAACACACCTGAAAGAAAACAATAATTCAAAACTTTGTCTGTCCTCCTCCAGAGAGAAGATGCTAATCCCAAACATCAGTCTTCAGACGTGCCTGGAATCCAGGTGAAAAGCTCAAGTGGAGGGGATTCCCTGGGAAGTCTTCTTTCTTTCAACATTTCTGCCCCAACTTGGTGATCTGGATCAATAAACCCTGTTCTCAGCCAGAGGCCATGGTTAGAAAGAATCTAATAAAATAAACTGTAGTAAGACATTAACAAAATGGGAGCAAGCAGCTGTGTGGGACCCATTTAGGACCATGGAAACCTTCTAGCAAATCTCAAGTTGGATCTTGTCCTGTATTTTTAAGAACAGACGAGACTAGGTGTGACTATTTTTTTTTAATAGATGTTATTTTACTGGAAAATTATTTTCCATCAAAAGCCGTCTTTGCTCTCCAGCCCATTTCTCAAAACTCCCACAGGTAAGATAAATACTGGTGATTCCTAAATCTTGTTTATTTATAAAATCAACAAATACAACATGAGTGCCTAGTAAGTGTCAGACACTGCCTAAGGGGCTAAAGATATACTCAATCTTGCTCTACAGAGATTATTATCAGTAGTGGAAAACAGTAAGACTAAGGAGATGTACAGGCTTCCCTGGTGGCTCAGACTGTAAAAAATCCGCCTGCAATGTGAGAGACCAGGCTTCAGTCCCTGAGTTTGGGAGATCCCCTGGAGGAGGGCATGGCAACCCACTCCAGTATTCTTGCCTGGAGAATTCCATGGACAGAGGAGCCTGGCAGGCTACAGTCCACAGGGTCACATGGAGTGATACGACTGAGCGACTAAACGCACACAACAAGATGTACAAAAGAGGAAGGTAAGTGTAATAAGTATTAAGCATAGGCTTCCATGGGCGTAGAAGAGGTGGCCTAATCTGGGTCAGAGGAAAGGTAAGGACATTAAGTGAAAGTGAAGTCGTGTCTGACGATTTGCGACCCCGTGGGCTGTAGCCTACCAGGCTCCTCTGTCCATGGGATTTTCCAGGCAACACTACTGGAGTGGATTGTCATTTCCTTCTCCAGGGGATCGAACCTGGGTCTCCTGCATTGTAGACAGACGCTTTACCGTCTGAGCCACCAGGGAGTTCAAGGACACTAAGGGGATCAGCTACTCAACCTAAAATTTTATTTAGGAGAAGTAAGCTTGATGGGATTGAGTGGGAGAAAGACTTTACAGGATGAAGACAAAGAGTTATCTGAGCCAATAAACAGCATATGCAAAGGCTTACAGAGAGAGCTGGCATACATGCCATTAATAAAGAATTAAAATTAGTTCTGCAGTTGCAGCTTGGGTGGCAGTGCAGAGGGTGGGGAGAGTAAGACAGATATAGGCCAGGAGATTATCAGGAGCCAGGAAATGAACTGGTACTTTAGGGGCAAGGAAAAGCACTTGTGTGGATTTCAATCCAGGATTTTAAACAGCCTGGATTTTTAAGGCTGTTCAACTTGAATATGGTTTTGTGAAACATGGCATAAATTCTTGTGTGCAGCATGAAATTCTATGCAAGTAAGATGGGGTGTGAAAAGCAATAGATGAATGTCCGGACTTGACCTTTCTCAAGAAAGTCTGCGTAGCATTTTCTAAAGCAGCAAAGAGCGGTGGAAGGAGGAAGTACCCCACGTGTCGGTTTCTAGGCAACAACAATAACAAAACCCTGAGAGAGGTAAGAGTGCTGTCTCCTCAGGTTGTCAGGTAACAAGAGCGACAAGCAGAGGGATGCCACGACAGCAGCTGGGCTTGCACATAAGCCCAGCCTCACACTTCACTTCTAGAGTTGCTCCTTCTGAGCCCCTCTGACAATAGCGGGGAATGACATGGGACCAAGCTTATCCTGATCCCTGCATGGAGTCAGGGTGGCATAGGACAAAACCTGGGGTTGAGAAGTCTAAGGGCTTACGGGGATCTGTTTTACCTCCGTTAGGACTCTGATCACCTGGAGAATGTGCGTGAGCTCCCTGAGTCTCAGCCTTCTCCCAACGTTCAAAATATGGTGACAACTCCTACTTCAGAGGGTATTTTGGAGGAGTAAAAAAAAAAAAAATGTAGGAAAGGTACCTCGACTCTCCCTTGGCATTTGGCAGGCATTTGCTAAGAGGAGGCTCTGGCTATGAAACCATCAGCTTCATTACCGTATGAAAAAGAATGGGTAACAGGGAAGGTAGAAGAAAAAGAAGTTTCCTCATAAGGGGTAGATGCCTTGGGAGGTACTTTATTAAGTCTGGATTCCTTGAGTGGCCTAAAGTAAATAAATGTTCTCAGCCTGTGGGTACGTGTTTGGCTCTTTCTTCACAGTTGATATTCACATGGGTGGCAGGACTATGACTCTTAAATTAAGTATTCACTGAGTAGACTTTTTTCCCCAAAACAAACATATAATTAAGATGTCAGGGTGTGTGTGTGTGTGTGTGTGTGTGTGTGTGTGTGTGTAGAGATGACTCCTCTATAGTACAGCATAGAATTAGGGAGCTGAAAGGGTTGTTCTGTTATATACCGCTAGCTGAATAGGATAATTCTCTGGCCAGATAACAATAAGTTTATCTCCATTCAATGTTGCTAATCTATTTCTACTCGAAATCATAATTTGCTCCCTGAGTATTGCTTTATGTGTTTGTATGACAGCAATTGAGGACAAGGGGCCTCGAGGGGTTCTGATGGTCCCTCCTTTTCCTCTTTCTCATCAAGTCTCCATCAACAGTGCTGGTACCTATGGAAGCATGAGATTCCTAATGCCTAAAATAGGTAATTCATTGCTCCCTTAAGAGAAACAAGCCAAATGAACTGATGAGGCCAAATAAGCCAACTCTGTAACCATGTGTGGTTCAGAGGGGATTCAATTCTATGAAGACAGGAACAACACCAAGAACATATTGGAGGAAAAATGCGATTGAATGAGAAAATTAATGCCAGGCTTATATCTGAGCTTTTTTACTTCCCACAGATGTGCTATGCTCCAACAGCACCCAATCTTCCCAACAGTCTCAGAAAATTCCTAAAGAGCTATTAAAAAATAAATTAGTAAGCCGTCTCATTTCATAAAAGATGCAGACTATAACTTGCCACAACTAGCCAAAAGCAAAAGCCTAAAACATTATAAATGAGACGCAGAAAATTATATTAACCATAATTTATTAACCTTCATTAAGAAGGAAGCTGTATTACTTACAATAGCCAAGATACGGAAACAATCCAAATGTTCATCGATGGATGAGTGAATTAAAACGATGTGAGCGTGCTACAGTCCATGGGGTCGCAAAGTCGGACACAACTAAGTGACTGAACTGAACTGACTGAGACATGTAAATAATAGAATATTATTCAGCTATAATGGGCTTCCCTGGTGGCTCAGATGATAAACAATCTGCCTATAATGCAAGAGACTTGGGCTCAATCCCTGGGTCAGGAAGATCCCCTGGAGGAGGGAATGGCTACCCACTCCAGTATTCTTACCTGGAGAATTCCACGGACAGAGGAGCCTGGCGGGCTACAGTCCATGGGGTCGCAAAGAGTCGGACACGGCTGAGCCACTAACACACACACACATTCAGCTCTAAAAATAACGAAATTCTGCCACTCGTGACAACATGGATGGACCTTGAAGGCACTATGTTAAGTGAAATAAATTAGACAGAGAAAGAGGAATACTGTATGCGCTCACTTTTATGTAGAATCTTTAAAAAAGAAATAAACCTAAGCTCAAAAATGCAGATAACAGATCGGTGGCTGTCCGAGGTGGAGACTGAGGGGTGAGCAAAAGGGGTGAAGATACTAAAAGTACAAACTTTTAGTTATAAAATAAATAAATCATAGGGATGTAATGTACAATACTGTGACTATAGTAAATAATACTGTATTGCATATTTGAAAGTTTAAAGTAAATAAATCTTAAACTTTCTCATTAAAAAGGAAGAAGAAGAAGAAGGGAGCTGTATTTGTTTAGGAAAAACCCCTTAGGATAGAAGGTGAGAGCCCAGCCCAAGGTTGCCTTAATTTGGATAAAACCATTCCATGCTGGAGGAGATGATGAATGTATCCAGGAGAGGAGAACAAAAGAGAGACAAAGGAGACAGTGGAGGAATACATATTCTACAAGGTGGTTCTTACTTGTGAACCTCCCAAATCTTTAATAAAATTGCTAAAACTCAAAAATATATACTTTTATAAAACTCAGTGAAGGATTTTGTACCAGGTTTTGGGTGAAACCAAAGCAATAAACTTGGGAGCAAGAGACAGAGGAGGGGGCGAACAGAGTCTAGAAGCACAAGAGAGGGAGCCGATTCCAGGGCACTGGAATTGGATTTGAGTGTAGTTTAACCAAACGCTTACAGGACAGGTCCTTGGGTCACGTGGATACACAAGTTTTAGATTAGTGGCCAGTGTATGTAAATTTCTTAGCTGAAAATCTCACCTTCTAACTACTCAGGGCAGTTATTTTACATTTATAAAGTTATTTGCCCTAAAGCTCTGTTGCTCAAGAGATGGGCATATACAAGACATTTTAAAAGAATGGTGTCAGATAAAAAGAACTGTTCTGGCTTATGGTCAATTTTTAAATGACTTCCCCTTAATAGATTAAAGGGCATCCATTGATGACCTTCACTCAGCCAAAACGGGAAACAAGCTCTCCTGACATCAGCAATTGGCTACTTAGGATTAGTGGAGAGAGTTCTTCTGTGAAAGGTCTCTGCTCAATATTCAACAACATCATTGTTTTCAGAATGCCTCAAGCCAGGAAACAATTTTTTTAAAATTTTGATCATCACACATTTTAACAATAACTTTATTTTCAGCCCTTTCCAACAGAAAACTCGCCTGCAAAATAGATCTCAAAAGTATACTGCCTATTACAGGATAAATTAGGCAACTTGCTTATCAAGACTTGTCCAAGGATCATTAGTTTAAAGTCATCGGTGTACATGCCAAAGAACAAGAGAAGACAGGCAGCAACGCAATGTTGGCACACAGGTTAGAGGTTCCAAAACCAACCCCTGCCCACCCCACCCATAGAGAAGGTCAGGAGAAAAGAAAATAATGAAGGAGGAGAAATGAAAACAGCTTCTGTGGACAGAATCAGTTTATGCCCTCAACTTTTCTTAAAGTTGAGACCCTTTTTTCAGTAGAGCTCTTAGCAATGTCATGTCCATAGCAAGTGTTGTCCATGAAAATCCTGAAATGATTAGCATCTCTCATGGCAGAGTAACATTAACAGGCCCCCAAATCCTCCTTCAAAATGGGTATACATTGGGATGCTCCTCTCCAACCAAAGATTAGTCTAGCCGGATGGTTTTCTCCTCCAAGTACAACAGAAAAACCTACATATCCACAGAAACAGTTTCTAGAGCTTTATTGGTTTATTTGCTCTATTCCAAGTCCCCAAAATTGAAATGATCTTTCCCATAGGGGCCACCTGCTCCATCATGATCTCTGACCCCCGCTTTGTTGAAGAGGGAAGAGGAGGAAGAGAGTGGACTCACCAGCTGATTGCTGTACCAGTACAGCGACGACCCCTTCAGGACCACCCAGAACTTTTTCCATTTGTTGCCTAGGAAAGTTCCTTTCTCCTTTTTCTTATAGAGCCACCCTTGGCAGTCAGCATGCCCCAGGTCTTTACATGATATCCTCCTTCGACTCATGCTGAAAAAACCTGCAAACGAGTATACAAAAAAGTAGGTAACGTCGTATCCTGATTTATAAGACAGAGTGAAAGGGAACTGTACACTCTTTACCTTCAGGAAGTTGCATTTTTGTACCAAGATTTATGCAAAGTAAATGTGAAAAATAAAGTAATTTATCGATTTTATTTTTAAACATTCATTTGGTGCTTAGAAGGGACAAGATCAAAGAAACAGTGAGACACATGCAGGTGTAAGTCTAAGAACATTCTTCAATCGAGTAAGTTGAAAATATGAAAATCATGATTCTGGCAGGCACATCACTGCACTAACCAGCTTGTTTCAACAATAATAGCAAGTTATGCAAGAGATGGAAAAGGGTTAATGCCCACCTAGAAACACAGCCACTTGCTGACTCAGTGCCAGTCTTTGTAAGCTCTATTGACATACCACGGGGGATTAATCCAAATGAACAGCAAGCCATCATTTCTTAAAATCGATCCAAAACCAAGAACCCCACATTAATCTGCCATCCACGTCCTGGTATTAGCATTAAGACAGACAAAAATCGGATCCCAAAGAAGACATCCAGGAGAACACGACACTCACACACACACATAGGGGATAAAGAAACAAAAGATCTAATTACCTTGAGTTTTCTTTCTCTGCTTCTGACGCAAGGGAACCTGCTGGAAATGCAGGAAGGAGAGAAAAGAGGAAATTTCTGATTGTGTCGTAACATTTGTAAAGAGAGAAGGAGGGAGGAGGTGGCAGTGTTTATGAGCAGGATGGAAGCTAAAAAAAAAGAAAAAACTCTCCAAGCAGAGCTAAAGGGGCGCTTACTAGCTGAGGCACAAAATGTGCTAATTAGAACCAATAGACATTTAGCTGCACCTGAAAAAATACGTAACACAGCATTTATCACTAATGTTTCCTGTTTCCACCCACAACCACCTTTCTCACTACCACTTTAGTTATGACAGGATAGTGTTCACTCAAGTTCTTAAAAATAATACAAATATCTCCCCTTTTATTTTTTGTGAGAGGAGAAAAACTTATAGCCTGCTTTATTTTGTGCCATTTCTAAAGAGCAGCAACTATATAAATAAACCTGGAAGGCAACCATTACAATCTCATAGGACTACAGGTTTACATCAGACTGCTAAATTCATCGTCCTGCTACCTCCACCAGGTTGCATGTAAACCACATGAATTAAACATCCCAGAAAAAGAAGTTCTACAACCTCTTTTGGTGAGGTGTAAGTACCTATCAACCCTCCTTATTGGGAAATTCTGATTTGCAGCCAGGTTTAATTCACATATTGTCTTATGGAAGATAAATTAATTACCAATTTCTATTTTATACTAGCTCTTCTAAGATTCAAATTAGAAAAAAGATACTATATCTGAAATACACATTTTTCACAGTACATTTTAAACAATTCATGTAAAACCATCAGACTATAAACAAAAATAGAAAAAAATCTTTCAACTGGCTCTGTGTGTGTGTGTGTGTGTTTTTTTTTCCTCCATGATATCTAAACTGAATTCAGTCAGGGTTAAGTGACATAATCTTCTGAGTGGAGAATTTGAAAAAAAAA
Source organism: Oreotragus oreotragus (assembly GCA_006410675.1). Taxonomy (NCBI): domain Eukaryota; kingdom Metazoa; phylum Chordata; class Mammalia; order Artiodactyla; family Bovidae; genus Oreotragus; species Oreotragus oreotragus. Next base: position 41,638 of record SJYX01003384.1, read on the forward strand.
AATGTATATAATCAAAGAGGAGTTCTAAAAATTGGTATGCAATCCTATTACAAGGTCTTATAAAGTTATTCTAGATGCACCTGGCTAATATTCTCTGTATCTAACTATTGCTCTAATAATTGCAATGTTTCTATTATATGTTTGAAGAGGGAATATGATAGAGTGGAAGTAAGATGGGATTTTTAAATCCAGAGACCTGAAATCAACTTACAGTTGTTGTAATTAGTAGCTGTGTTACCCAGGGAAAAGTCAGTTTAGCACTCAAAACCAACTTGCTTCATTTGTAAAATCAAGATATTTATAAATCCAATCCCATAAGTCTTATAAGTACTTAATATGATTGTACACAAAATGCACTAAAAACTAAAAATCCTTTATGTATGCACTGTAACATTATATGATTATAGATATAAACAAATTTTTCATATATATAAACAAAAATTTCCTATCAAGCTTTAGGATAGGCAGGATTTGTATTTCTCTCATCATTTAACTTCAGTGATGAAGTTAAAGTGCCTTAAACTGTATTTCCTGAGAAACTTCATGCTGACTTTTTATTTTACAAATATTAGAATAAAATTTTATCCTTGAAGAAATAAATCATTCTTTTGAAAAATGGACATGACAAAGGCAATATTTGCCCTAAATTTTAGGCCAGAGAAGACATGTTAGAGTCATGACAGGCAACTAAAATCTAGGCATTTTTGACCAAGTTCTAGTCATTTCCACTTCATAAGATATCTCCCACACTGACCTGCATCCTGATCTAAAATTCCCACTATTCTCTCCAACGTTCTTTCTCCTGGGTTTTTTTCTATATGCAATTATCTGAGTTCAGCAAAGCCCATTAACAAAATATTTTAACCCAAATATATTGTTCACATAATGTATTTTATTTTGATAGCTAGAACTTAGCTGACAGCCAGGACTGAAAAGAAGAGAGTAAGTCAGTTTAGACAGTGGGAATAATTTCAGAGAATCTGGGGTCCAGGAGACCCCAGGAAGCTCTCAAGACAAATTAAGAACCACAGGGGAGTAGGAAGAAAAGGGAATTGTAGACAGAGGTAGTCCTAGGCCATTCTGGCGCATCTGAACAAGGTCAATCACATTAGCTTATACAAAAAGAACAGCTTAGAAAAGAAGAGAAAGTAGGAGAGGACGCTGTAGGATCCATGAAGGGAGGCAGCCCATGCTCCATCCCTCCTGACTGGGAGCAGGTGACTCTCCTCCACCCATCAATTATGGGCTAGTACTCTTGCCTGGAAAATCCCATGGATGGAGGAGCCTGGTGGGCTGCAGTCCACAGAGTCACGAAGAGTCGGACACGACTGAGTGACTTCACTTTCACTTTTCACTTTCATGCATTGGAGAAGGAAATGGCAACCCACTCCAAGTGTTCTTGCCTGGAGAATCCCAGGGATGGGGGAGCCTGGTGGGCTGCCATCTATGGGGTCGCACAGAGTCAGACACGACTGAAGCAACTTAGCAGCAGCAGCAGGCTTCCCAGGTGACACTAGAATGCAGGAGATGAGATGTAAGAGACATCGGTTCAATCCTCGGGTTGGGAAGATCCCCTGGAGGAGAAAATGGCAACTCGCTCCAGTATTCTTGCCTAGAAAATCACAGGGACAGAGGAGCCTAGTGGGCTACAGTCCATAGGGTTGCAAAGAGTCTAATACAACTCAAGCAACTCAGCACAGCACAGTTTGACAAGGTCTTTCCAGTTCTGCCATACAAGCTGATGGATGGTTCTAGAGAAAACCCTCTATCAAACTGCACGCTCTGTCTCAACGTGGCCCCAAAACAGGCCTCAGTCTATGCTAGATTCTTGCACCTGGACTAATAAGAAGTGGGGCTCTAGGCTAGACAATACCTCAAGCAGGGTGAGTGCCCAAAAACGAGAGGACTTTATTCAGACTCTTTTTTTTTTAATGAGGGAAAGGAGTTCAGTCATTGAGTCAGCCCTACCCCTCAGACAGAACTTTTCCTAAGGCAAATAATCATAAAATTTGTATAAGTGTTCAAACTGTTTCCCCCAACCAGAAGCTGAGCTGCATATTACAGGAACGATAAATTAGCAGGAATTGCATTTTCACTTGATCGACATGAACTTAAAACCTAAATTGGTTTACATGAAAGAATGAAAACAATCTTGAGAACTTTAGTAAGTTTGAGATATGTCTAACTCCTCACAACAGGAAGTGGAACCCACGAACTCGTCAGTTTCAAAAAGATCTCACATGTGGTTTATTCCACTAGATGAGCAAGAAAAAGCCAAGCAAACAGTGAGCATTTTATGAAACCATTTTTTTTATAGGGAATTATAACCATTATAACAAATGTTGTATAAGTATGCTCAGCCATGTCCGACTCTTTGTGACCCTATAGACAATGGCCTGCCAGGCTCCTCAGTCCATGGGATTTCCCCAGACAAGAAGACTGGAATGGTTTGCCATTTCCTGCTCCAGGTGATCTTCCTGACCCAGGGAATGAACCTGTGTCTCTTCATAACAAATATCTGAAGCCTCTTGATGAAAGTGAAAGAGGAGAGTGAAAAAGTTGGCTTAAAGCTCAACATTCAGAAAACAAAGATCGTGGCATCCGGTCCCATCACTTCTTGGGAAATGGATGGGGAAACAGTGGAAACAGTGTCAGACTTTATTTTTTTGGGTCCAAAATCACTGCAGATGGTGACTGCAACCATGAAATTAAAAGACGCTTACTCCTTGGAAGAAAAGTTATGACCAACCTAGATAGTATATTCAAAAGCAGAGACATTACTTTGCCGACTAAGGTCTGTCTAGTCAAGGCTATGGTTTTTCCAGTAGTCATGTATGGATGTGAGAGTTGGACTGTGAAGAAGGCTGAGCACCGAAGAACTGATACTTTGAGAATCCCTTGGACTGCAAGGAGATCCAACCAGTCCATTCTGAAGGAGATCAACCCTGGGATTTCTTTGGAAGGAATGATGCTAAAGCTGAAACTCCAGGACTTTGGCCACCTCATGAGAAGAGTTGACTCATTGGAAAAGACTCTGATGCTGGGAGGGATTGGGGGCAGGAGGAGAAGGGGACGACCGAGGATGAGATGGCTGGATGGGATCACGGACTCGATGGACGTGAGTCTGAGTGAACTCCGGGAGATGGTGATAAACAGGGAGGCCTGGCGTGCTGCGATTCATGGGGTGGCAAAGAGTCAGACATGACTGAGCGACTGAACTGAACTAAATAAGGTATTTTTCTCACAAGATTTTCTTACTATTGGGATATTGTAGGTAAAACAAAATTTTGAATTTGCCCTAATTCAGCTCTAAAATTTGAGGAAATTTTTATTTTAAATAAATATTGTGTTTTGCCCAAAGTTGTAAAATACATATATTTATTTCAAGATTAGAATTCACAAAGTAGTAACCTTTAAGGTATTTGCTTTGGTTGTTGATGTTATATAAAGTAAGAGGACAGAAAAGCAGGGACTGAAGTTTGAGGAGAAGCTGGATGCAGTGGCACTTTCTGCACTGAACAGAAATTGGAGAAATAAAAGAAGAACTAGGGAGGAGAGAAAGAAGAAGGAGAAGAAAAAGAAGGAGAGACAAGGAGAAGAGGGTGAGGAGGAGGAAGCTAGAAGGTGGAAAGTGAAGGAGAGAAACGTGTCAGGGAAAGAGTGTCTAGCTTAATCAGTGGAATGAATGACAATAATATAGAGAACTGTGGTGCTGGAGAAGACTCTTGAGAGTCCCTTGGTCTGCAAGAAGATCCAACAAGGCATCCTAAAGGAAATCAATCCTGAATGTTCATTGGAAGGACTGATGCTGAAGCTGAAACTGCAATACTTTGGCCACCTGATGCGAAGAGCTGACTCATTTGAAAAGACCCTGATGCTGGGACAGATTGAAGGTGAAAGGAGAAGGGGATGACAGAGGATGAGGTGGCTGAATGGCATCATTGACTTAATGGACATGAGTTTGCGTAAACTCCGGGAGTTGGTGAAGGACAGGGAGGCTTGGCGTGCTGCAGTCCATGGGGTCACAAAGAGTTGGACATGACTGAGTGACTGAACTGAACTGATAGAGCACATGGCTTAAGTAGAGAAATGGCAACCCACTCCAGTCTTCTTGCCTGGAGAATCCTAATAGAGAAGCCTGGTGGGCTACAGTCCATAGGGTCGCACCGAGTCAAACGCGGCTGAAGCAACTTAACACAGCAGCAGTTATAAATATATACATATATATCCAGAGTAAACATATTGAGTTTGATGTGTATAAGACACATGGGAAAATAGCATATGTAGTATTTACGAGTCTAGAGATGTGGGAGAAGTCTGGAATAAAGACATAAAATTACGAATCATCAGCATATAAAGAGTGGAAATCTTAAGTTTGGGTAAGATCATTCAGATGTGTAGGATGTAAAAGGATTGAAGTCAAAATCCAAAGGAAGACCAATGCGCTTACACAGAGCTAACAGGAATGGAGACTGCCAGGAGACAGAGCAGACAAGCAAAGGAAAACAAGAAAATCAGGAGAGGGATTGTCGTGGAAGTGAGGGCAAGACTGAAGGGAGAGGGGAGCCAAAACCATCAAACACTCACCAGTATGAAAGAGAAAGAAAAAATTACTAGAGACCTTGGCAATTACCCAGAGACCCAGAGACCTTGGCAAAACAGTCTCATCGTTGTGTTGGCTAGAAAACAAATTTCAGTGGGTTGGGGAGGAATGGGGATTTAAGAAGTTAATGGAGCACTAAAGACTAGTCTCTCCAGACTCTTGACTGAAAAGAGGAGGCATGATAGTAACAGGAGTCCCAGAGCCAAAGGACAGAGATTGTTACATGTGTTTTCAAAAGTATGTTCCTGCGCTTATAATCTCTCCTGCAGTAAACTACAGACAAACACTGTTCACTGATAGCGGCATGTTGAAATGGAAAAGCCATTTAACTACATGATATCAAAAGTCTCAGCTCTTCATATTCTAACTCAATGAGTACACATTTCTTACTTCCTTCTTTTCTTTCTTAGTTTTTACTTTATTTTTAAGGGAATGAGATATGAATACATGATATACAATTTCCCTTTTCCATTTCCCTCTCATTCACCCCAGGTTACACTAAGCTGAATGTGATATTTATCATTCTCATGCAAATTTAGTATTTATAAGGCGTATTTAACAATACCATAAGCAATAGCATTCATGGTTTAGTCGATAAGTCGTGTCCGACTCTTGTGACCCCATGAACTGCAGCCTGCTAGGCTCCTCTGTCCATGGGATACTCCAGACAAGAATCCTGGAGTGGGTTGCCATTTCCTTCTCTCAGGGATCTTCCTGACCCAAGAATCGAAACTGGGTCTTCTGCATTGCAGGCAGATTCTTTACCAATTGAGATATGAGGGAAGCCCTAATAGCATTAATGGAGGTGTTTAATTTTCAGTATTGTATTTTTGAGATTTTTTTTCCATGTTGAGATAAGTAGTTGTAGTTCTAAGACAGCACTACAGTCAATGAAAATGCCACAGTTTATTTATCCACTCACATATTAACCCATATTTAATATATAATTGTGCACTGCCACAACATTGTTGCAATTATTAACTCTGTATAACTTCCATTGTACAATATAATACACATGGGCACATGTGTCCGTGGGCTAGAATATTTACCTGAGAGTAGATTGCACAGTCATAGGATATATGCATCCTTAATTTTTTGGATTACCCTGATTGCTCTCAAAGTGTCCTACTTATAATCCTTCTTGCAATTAAGAAAGGGCTTCTCCGGTAGCACTAGTTGTAAAGATTCTCATAGTGGAGCAAGCTTCACTTGGACTAGAGGACAACTACCGTCTGCCTCCAGATGAGGCGCCCATCGAGCCGTAGCTTCAGTCTTGCTGCCGCTTTTCGTTTCTGATCCACAGAGATGAGCTCTGTGTTTTTGAGCCTACTGTGCTTTTCTTGTGTTCTACAGTTTTCTCTTTGTTTATCACTGAGCTCTGTATTGACAGTAGAGTGGAGTGTCTACACATGAACCTGCAGGACATTGTTGAATGGAAACCAATCATTTCAAGTATGAAACCCCACCTTGAAATCACAATTTAAGTGACAAACGAGTCACTTCCCACAGTGGTTTCAATATACCACCAAGACATCTGTCCAGTTCCTCTCCTGGCACCCTAAACTTTTCTGTTATCCCACAGAAATGCCAGGCACTTTAACAATTTTGTACATTTGAAAGCTTTATTTTCTTCTCCTATTTTTCCTCTGCTTAACACTTACCCTTCCTTTCAGACCCAGGTCAAATGCCACCTCCACCGTGAAGCCCCTCTTACTTTAGAAGGCAGTAAGCTCTTATAATAATCTTATATTCACTCAGGGTTATTTATCTGTAGTCATTGTAAGAACTGATTTCTATTATTTCCCAAAGATCTTCATGGTAGGTACTATTTTTACTATTTCACAAAGAAGGAACTTCCTCTTGGTGTGGTAAGTAACCTCCCCTCAGATCACGCTGAGTTAGCAACAGAGCCAACACTAGACCTAGCCTTCAGATTCCTAAGTCTGTTGTTTAACTCAAGGCTACTCTACTTCTTCTGTTCTTTTTATTCCACAATGGTTTTCTGATGCCTCTCCTCTCACATGGGTTGATAACTTATCTGTTTACAAATCTGAGTGGTAACACAGTGGTGACAGAATCCGTCCAGTGGTCCAAACCAGCAACTGTGGTTAATCTCATATAGGTTTTTCTTCCATCCCATATAATTACTTAATCACTTCCTCTGTTAATGGTGCTTCTTAAAGTTTATCAAATTCCTTTATCAGCTCTATAGTTAAATGACAGCTCTGCTTAGATGGACCACAACTTCAAAATAGAATCAACGTTCTTGAACATGCCATGACCTCAAAATCTAGCACCTAGCCCAATGCCTAACACACAGGGAACACTCGATAAATATTTACCAAAAGGTTAACTGTATCTTATGTCAACTTTTACTTCCTATAATGCCTTAATGATAGTGCCTGGTACAAGTGGAGATTTAACAAATATCTGGAAAGCCATCTAGTGTTTGATTACTCAGAGTTGAAAATACCTCCACAAACATCAGCAGAGAAAAGCAACATCAAAATTGCTCTGCATTCTTCTCCCCACAGAAAGCCACATACATAGAGAAAAGCTCCTGGGATCAACTGACACTAAGTTTGAACCCACCTGGAGAGATGACCCTGGATGTTTCTTTAAAGGTAAAATGGACTCATGCTGGGCAAACCTCTTGTTGTTGTTCAGTTGTTAAATGATGTCCGACTCTTGCAGCCCCATGTACCGTAGCCCACCAAGCTACTCTGTCCATGGGATTTCCTAGACAAGAATACTGGAGTGGGTTGCTATTTCTTTCTCCACGGGATCTTCCTGACCCAGGGATCGAACCCTTATCTTCTGCATTGGCAGGCAGGTTCTTTACCGCTGAGCCACCAGGGACCAGAACAACAGGAGACTGAAGCAGACAAATCTTTTGCTCACTCGCTCACTCGCTCAGTTGTGTCTGACTCTTTGTGACCCATGGACTGTAGCCCACCAAGCTCTTCCATCCATGGGATTCTCCAGGCAAGGATACTGGAGTGGGGTGCCATTGCCTTCTCCAGGAGATCTTCCCGACCCAGGGATCGAACCCAGATCTCCCACATTGCAGGCAGACGTTTTAACCTCTGCACCTCCTGGGAAGACAAGTCTCTACTTCAAGCTAAAATACTACCGCCTGAAAAACCACAGTAGCTTTCTTTGGCATCCTGCTTTAACCATATTCTCCAAAGACTAAGAATCTGGAATCCAAGAAACAGAAATGCATGGGGTGGAGAAGAGGTGCTGGGTGGAGGGACACAAGTCTTCCAGAGGTAGCCAACAAGCCCCCACCCTGCCATCTTTGCCCAGGCAGCTGTCATGTGCTTCTCCACTCTAAGTCCTACTTGGGACAGAAAATATGCACAGCAGCTTCCTGCCTTCAAAGCCGCGTTGGCACAGCCAATTCCACACAGAGTTCTGTTGATGGAGCCTAAAAAGCAAGCTGCCAACATTTCAGCTCTTTCCGGTTGATCAAAAAGGTGGAAAAGAGATTCCTCGGTTCATCCCTGAATATTTCCACATCCCTGAGACACACACCATGGGCACAGAGATGGAGTGGGGAGCAGGGCAGGTTCCCAAGGGGGCTGGAATCACATGGCAGCTGTTCCCGGCACATAGTGCACAGAAGGACCAGGCAATACACATTCTGTGAATGATGTAGGCAGAGTTTGGTTGTTTTTTTGTAAAGCACACACATCAAGGACCAGTTTGCTGTTAGATCGTTGCACAGATGCAGTCCCAGCAACAGGCAAAATACCCAATGACCACAGTACCAGAAGTAAGCGTCCATTCACATTCGGTGAGCTTGTCCTCATCAGCAGAAAGACTGAGCCAAGAAACTGTGATTTCTATGCTGCTGCTGCTGCTGCTGCATTGCTTCAGTCATGTCCGACTCCGTGCGACCCCATAGACAGAAGCCCACCAGGCTCCACTATCCCTGGGATTCTCCAGGCAAGAGTACTGGAGTAGGTTGCCATTTCCTTCTCCAGTGCATGAAAGCGAAAAGTGAAAGTGAAGTCACTCAGTCATGTCCGATTCTTCATGACCCATGGACTGCAGCCTTCCAGGCTCCTCCGTCTGTGGGATTTTCCAGGCAAGAGTACTGGAGTGGGTTACCATTGCCTTCTCCGGATTTCTATGCAGAGACTTCGATTTCAGGAAAAAGTTTTCCCTTGGCATTTCTTTTTTCCAGGAAACATTTAGGGAAGGAAATTTATTTTAAACAACTTTCGAGAAAACACTGTCATAAAGTTTTGATCTAAGAGAACTGTGACATTTCTTTCCCACTCAAGCAATCCCTGAAAGCAATTCTTTTTTTTTTTTGTATTTATTTATTTTTTTACACGAACTCCCAAACATGAACCCCCCTCCCACCTCCCACCCCACATCTTCCC
>SJYX01003385.1:0-33539 GCA_006410675.1 Oreotragus oreotragus
CTCAGATATGCAGATGACACCACCCTTATGGCAGAAAGCGAAGAGGAACTAAAGAGCCTCTTGATGAAGTAAAAGAGGAGAGTGAAAAAGCTGGCTTAAAACTCAACATTCCAAAGACTAAGATCATGGCATCCAGTCCCATCACTTCATGGCAAATAGATGGGCAAACAATGGAAACAGCGCAGACTTTTCTTTTCTTGGGCTCCAAAGTCACTGCAGATGGTGACTGCAGCCATGAAATTAAAAGACGCTTGCTCTTTGGGAGAAAAGCTGTGACCAACCTAGACAGCATATTAGAAAGCAGAAACATTACTTTACCAACAAAGGTCCATATAGTTAAAGCTATGGTTTTTCTAGTAGTCATGTATGGATGTGAGAGTTGGACCAGAAAGAAAGCTGAAAGCCAAAGAATTGATGCTTTTGAACTATGGTGTTGGAGAGACTGTTGAGAGTCCCTTGGACAGCAAGGAGATCAAGTCAGTCAATCCTAAAGGAAATCAAACTTGAATATTCATTGAAAGCACTGATGCTGAAGCTGAAGCTCCAATACCTTGGCCCCATGATGCGATGACTCATTGGAAAAAACCCTGATGCTGGAAACGATTGACAGCAGGAGGGGAAGGGATGATGGAGGGTGAGATGGTTGGATGGCATCACCGACTCAACGGACATAGGTTTGGGTGGACTTCAGGAGTTGGTGATGGACAGGCGTGCTGCGGTACATGGGGTCACAAAGAGTCAGACACAACTGAGCGATTGAACTGAACTGAAAATAAAACACAAATGAACTTATTTATTAAACAGAGATAAACTCACAGGCGTAGAGAATAGACCTGTTGGTTACCAAAAGGGAGAGGAGGTGGGGGAAGGATAAATGAAAGAGTTTGGTATTAACAGATGCAAACTATTATATGTAAAACAAATACACAAGATCCTACTATATATATATAGCACAAGGAACTATCTTCAGTATCCTTCAATAAACCATAATGGGAAAGCAAAAAAATGTTTCACTGTCATAAAGGAAGAAGAAAAAAGGCTGGAGAACTCCTCTAGAAAGGAGACATGATAATGGCGTGTGTCCCTCAGTTGGACCCTGGACCCAGTCAGTTGACTAGTGAACAATGGCAAAATGTGGGCAGGGAGAAAGATGAGGAAGATGTCACCCTGAGTGCACGGGCCTCAGAGTGACACCTGTACTACTGTGTGTAGCAGAAGGGCCATGGGGTTGGGAATGCCTGTGCAGGACTTAGGGGCCAAGGGGCATGGCATCTGCAACTCTGGTTCAGCAGAGACAATGCCTGTTTCTAGACAGACTAAAGGGAGCACAAAAGAGAAAGAGAGAGAGCAACCACTTTAAATGTTGGGGAGTCTAGCTGAAGGTATGAGTGTCCTTATGCTGTTATTGCAACTTTCTCTTAAGTTTGAAATTTTTTGAAATTAAAACAATGGAGGGAAATCCTTTCTGGATGAAGAGCAGTAGTGGACCTTAGTGGTGACCTGGTCCAGTCAGGACCCTTTGTTTTATAAGGCTAAAGTGGGTTGCCCTGACTTACCAGTGACACAGCGGACAACTGGACAAAATGAGTCTGCACCCATGTGTCCTCAAAGCACTGTGATCTTTGTCTTACCATAGTTGTCTTCTTTCATAGAATTCCACGGTAGCATCTAGCTGTCTTACTGGCTGTCCCTTACTTGTGGATTTTGCAGGTCTGGAGGCGACTGGTGGAAATAAACTTCCCCATGGAGTATGACTGGAAGGAATCCTTGCTGGGGGACATGGCAGGGAGGCTCAAACAGGTACTGAAAGGCAGGGGATGTTCTTTTTGGAACCAGACCACATGGACTAGCCAGTACATGTGATGACTGCATTTGAATGGACAGGGCATGGGGTTCAGGTGGCTCTGTTTCTGATTCAGCCTTAATAGTTTGACCACAAATGGTATCCCAGAGAAGAATAAGGACAGAGTTTTTGGCCACCAGGGGAACCCTTGGCTTGTGTGAAGTTCTAATAGGCACTAACTAAGCCTATGTGCTTTTCGCTCTAAGTGGCCTGTTGGTGACAAGAGCCTTGTAAAACCCAGTGACAACTGGGGGAAAACACAAGAGTGCTCTCCAATTTTAATTGAGGCCTGTGACCCTAGAAGATTCCGCTTTTTAAAAACACATGAGAGTCTTATATGTAATTGTTAAATGGGTCTTTTTTGGAAAAGAGAAACAAGGAAGAAATCTTTTTAAAAAGTTTGCCTGTGTTTTGCGGGCTTCCCTGATAGCTCAGTTGGTAAAGAATCCGCCTGCAATACAGGAGACCCCGGTTTGATTCCTGGGTCCTAAAGATCCGCTAGAGAAGGGATAGGCTACCCATTCCAGTATTCTTGGGCTTCCCTTGTGGCTCAGCTGGTAAAGAATCTGCCTCCTCCAATGCAGGAGACCTGGGTTCGATCTCTGGATTGGGAACATCCCCTGGGAAAGGCTATTCACTGCAGTATTCTGGCCTAGAGAATTCCATGGGCTGTATAGTCCATGGGGTCACAAAGAGTCGGACACAACTGAGCGACTCTCACTTTCAGTTTCACTTGTTTTTTGCAAGCTGCTGTGCTGGATGCTTTTTCTGCTAAGTAGGCATTTTGGCCTTTTTGGTCTAATGGTTAGAAGCAGGAGGACATGCTTCTCATGGGATGGGAAGGCCACAGTAATGGGGAGCTGATACAACACTAGGAAAGTGAAAATTACTAGGGTGTTTTCATTGCACAGGGTCTGAGAGTGTCGCACCCCTAACCTTCGTCTTCCCGTCTTACAGGAGAAGCCTCTCTTTCAGATTTCTGCCTTCTGCAGCTTTAACTGGGATGCCACAGGCGCAGAAGACAGTGTGGTGAAATGCTTTGAGAAGTGTGCCATTGAAGCCGTGGGCTCGGTCTGCCAGGTGAACAACCTTTCCCACTCGGAACCGCATTTGGATGCATACTTGCTTTCTGACATCACCAACCAAAGGCTATTAAGCACTGCTGGTTCCGAGACTCTGCACCCACATGGGCTCTGGGCAACCCCTCCCCACCCTGAAATCCAGTACTCTACCCATTCTGTGAAATGCTGCTCAGCTTCCTGCTATTGTTTTGCATCATAGCAGCTCACATGTAACCTCCAGCAATCTTGCAGGCTTTTCCTAAATGCCTCATTATTATCATTGCCACTCACCTACCCTTGGTTTTATCGCTTGCTTAGCATGCAGTAAAAGACCCCAAAGGTTAACAAAGCATTATGGAAGAAAAATGTTTAGAGTTGAAAAGATTTTATCAATTCACTTAGGAAGAGAATTAAAATGTGTGTGTTGTTTGTAGGCAACTTTAAAATAATTACAGTTAATAATACCAAAGTAACAATATTAATGGTTACTTGTATTATGTTTGATGTTTCTAATAATGTGAAAGTTCCAAGAAAAATGGCACTGAGCGAGAGAAAAGGGGGGTAATTTGTGGGTTGTGTCAGTATCTGTCGGTGGCTACCTGTTTCCACATCCCCAGTGTTCAATCTTAAGGAGACAGTGGACAGGAAAATGGAAATGCCCTCAGAAAACTTAAGTATCTTATTTACTCTTTTGGCTTTTTGAGGGATTGTAAAACTAGTTATGAGACACTTCTGAAATGCTGTTGGCTAGGTAATTTGCTTCTTTATTAAAAAGTAAATCAACCATATAACCTTCTAAATATTCCTTTCTTTATTCATGTTTTTATAGCCTCAAACCAGTATCCTTGGGGAAATCTCTTATAATGACTTGCAAAAATGTGGCAACCTTGTGTCTGCTGTGATCACCAAGTCCTGGCCAACAAGTAGAGGGGAGTTTGTAGAGGACTTGGGTGGGGTTTTGAAGCACCTGCTCACATGGCCAGACATCAAGCACCTCTTCAAGTTATATGGTAAGTTCACGGAGGGTGCTGGGAACATCTGTCCAGTGGCACCTCCTGACTCGAGCTGCGGCAGAGTATTTGACCTATTAGTTAGATTGGGTTGATGTTTGCCAAAAGAAGCAGCTTGGATGGACAGACCCAGGAAAGCTCAGAGTATCTTGTATTATAATTGAGAACTAACACTGAAAGCCACCATTGATTGAATAAACTGCTATACTCCAGCTACTGGGCTGACGTAGTAACCTCAGACCAAGAGCTGAGGTGGAGAGTGTAATGTGACTTGTCTGAGGTCTCACTGATAAGAAGTGTTAAGAACTGAAATCCAAACCCAGTGTGTGTGTATCTAAAGCCCTGTCTTTCTTACTCTGAGATCCATGTAAATGTCCAGTCCAGTACTGGTGACCTTAACAAAAACTAAATACTGCCGGATTCTTCCACCCCTACCCTCCATGACCCCAGAGTTTGTGACCAACGAGAGGAAACGTGTATTGCCCTAAAAATGTTATATTCAGGTTTATGTGTGAGTCACAGGTTCAGATCTAATGGAAAAGCACCACAGATTATTTTGAGTGTCAATTTCATCTAATTACTGAGACGGTCTTAAAACAACAACAACAACCCAAGTTCCTCTCATGCCAGAGTTGTTGTAGTTATCAAATAAGAAGATTGGCTCAGCTCTTCTTATTTTGTTGTTGTCTATTAACAGCTACTCACTTGAAAATATTCCATTTGTCTTTTAAATTAACAGACCTCATATTTTAGAGCAGTTTTAAGCTGACAGAAAAATTAAGCAGAAAGTACAGAGTATTCCCGTATCTACCCACTCAACACACACAATTTCCTCTACTATTAACATCTTGCTTCAGTACCGTTGTTATAACTGATGAGCCAATATTGATATGTTATGAATAAGTAAAGTCCAGTGTTTACATTAGGGTTTGCTCCTGTACTTTCTGTGGATTTTGGCAAATGTTTAACGTTGTGCATCCACTATCACCATATCTTACGGAAGAGCTTCACTGCCCTCAAACTTCCTTTTTTCTAGCAGTTCATCCCTTCCCTCTCCTCTCCTATACAGTTGTGCCTTTTTCCAGAAAGGGACTTGGTTGGAATCATACTTTCTGTTGCCTTTTCAGACTGGCTCCTTTTGCTTAACAGTATGCATCAAAGGTTCCTTTTAGTAGCTCACTTCTTAAACCACTGAATAATATTCAGTTGTGTGGGTGGACTACGGTTTGTCTAGTCACCTACTGAAGAACATCTTGGGTACTTCCAAGATTTTGCAATTGTGAATAAAGCTTCTATATTTGCTTTTAATGACATGATGTATGATCCTAATAACTGGGAAATGTATGATCCTAATATTACTGGGAAATGTATGATCCTAATATTACTGGGAAAGGAAATTTCTGGTGGTTAAACTAAGTATGTTTGAAAATCCTGCCCTCTAAAGAATGTGAGAAATATACCTGGGAATACAGAATGACTTTGCTTTAGTATATGAAAGTTGGGGCAGAGCAATAGGAGGTTCCTGGAAATCCATTAATGTGGGAAGGAAGTGGGGTGCCTACTGTTTTAACTCTCTTCTTAACTTGGTCAGGAACGAACGAGAAAATATTAGCAAATATTACCAAGGAAGGCAAGAAGTTGATGGCCACTGCGGACTCTGTGTTCACAGAAGTTACAAATGACCTCATCAATGGAACAATTTTAGTTGGGCACCTGGAGCTGATCCTAGGACACATGGATCAGTTCCTCGACATCTGGCAGTTAAGTAAGTATCACGTTGAGATGTGGACTTCAGGCTCCTGAGGAGTTAGGAGCTCAGAAGCGTCTCTCTTTGCCTGTGTGTCTTGTGGAAAGGTGACCTTTGTCATCTTTACGATGGCTTCTCTCTCCAGGAAGTTGCCAGGGGACGGCTTCTAATCCTCAAGAAAGTTAGGGGAAGTGATAAAATACTGACCACATGAGAGTACTGGTTGTTTGTATTCCTGTTGACTGACACGGGACATCTTGGAGTAGCCACGCATATAGCCTCCGGCACCACCCTCCACACAGCCCAGCATGTGGAGCATGCTCACGGGAAGTTCGAGAAATGGCTTGCCTCAAAATGGATATTTGTTTGTTCTACTGACTTCTTTTCCTTTCTTTCCTTTTTTTTTTTCCAGAGAGTGAAAGTTCTTTAGCCCAAGATAAAAAACACCCTCTGAGGAAAGTGCTGAGTCAGAGGAATAATGAACTAGTCACTCTAAAGAAAGAGAAGACAAATGTTGACTCTCTCCTGAAGTTGTGTGAGAGGGTAAAAGATGTGATAAAAGGTGATATTCTTAAAGCGTTAAAATAAACAGAATTGAAAGGTTCTCAAGGGAGAAGCGTCAAAGGAGAATATGATTAAAAACATATCAGAGTAGCAGCCCTTTATCTTGGAGTGGGGAGGCTTTTTCTAATGTGTTAATTTTTAATAAAGTTAAAAATTTTTTGGCAGTTAAACTGACATAGCTCTAAATAGCTTGTTTCTTGATTTTTCAGGTTTAAACATTATCATGTATGGAAAATTAGGGTTTAGATTTCCTTGTTTTTCCAATTTCTGTCTTGTACACATAGCCTTTCCAATCTCATTTCCCTCCAGTTTTATCATAATTTCATCAGCCCTCAGGGTTTAAATGTCACGACTATGTAAGTGCACTCTTTACACCCGAGCCATTATTCTCTCCCACTTCTTATGCAAACTGTCTTCTCTAGATTTAAAATTCTCATCTTGTCCTATGCTTTGCTTTCGATGTATTTATTTTTTTAATTCAATGCCAGACTCTTTACCAACTGTTAGAATTGCCTCCAAAGGAGATCCCTTTGCTTTTTCAGATGATAGAATCTCGCCACCCCACCCCAGTACTCTTGCCTGGAAAATCCAATGGACGGAGTAGCCTGGTGGGCTGCAGTCCATGGGATCGCTAACAGTCGGACAGACTGAGCGACTTCACTTTCACTTTTCTCTTTCATGCATTGGAGAAGGAAATGGCAACCCACTCCAGTATTCTTGCCTGGAGAATCCCAGGGACGGGGGAGCCTGGTGGGCTGCCGTCTCTGGGGTCACACAGAGTCGGACACGACTGAAGTGACTTAGCAGCAGCAGCAGCAGCAGCAGAATCTCGCCACACCAGAGATAAGCAATCCTAGGGGTGTCTTGCCTCTCTTCTTGTGGGTGTTGTGGCTCCCTGCTCTCATTCCTGTATTTTAGTGAAATACACACTCTGTTTCTCTTGAGTAAGGGGACCAGGAGTTCTTGCCTGTCTGAAAACGTCTGCCCTCACAGGAGATCTGTTGTTTGGTGCAGATCTTTGCTTCAGGATTTGGGGTTTGTGGCTCCATTGTCTCTGCAGGGTCATTGTTTAGAGTATGTTGGGATTTTAATCCTTTGTGGATGACATATTTTCTCCCTGGAAGCTCTTGAGAATTTTTTTTAATGTCCCCCTTATTCTGAAATGGCATGGTGATATTCCTTGGAATGGATCTCTTTCCCATCTGCTGTACTGGGCATACTTAAGTGGGTCTTTGTGATATAGAAATCCAAGTCCTTGAGTTCTGGGGAAGCTTCTTTTGTTAGTTAAGTGATTACTTTTTCTCTTGTTGGAATCTACGGTTGGATATTGGACCTCCTGGAATAGTCATCTAACTTCCATACATTTTCTCTCCTATTTTCCATGTCTTGTTTTGTTCTGTTTTCTGAGCAATTTCTTAAGTTTTCTTTCTAAGCTTGCCATTTAATTTTTTACTTTTTCTTCACTCTTTTTGCTTTGAGTGATCCTTTTACCATACTATCCTGTTCTAGTTCATGGTTATAGTATCATATCTTTCTGAGATTTTTCATATTTTTGATTTAGAAATTTTCTTTTTCTTAAATAGTTTCCTCTTTCCTCCAAGTTGCTTTTATCTCTTGGTATGTTTTAATGTCTATTTTTCATGTTTAAGGCTTTGCTCCTCTGTTTAGAATTCTTTTTTATCTGTTTATATTAAGAGGGGGGACTAACGCCCTGGTGGGGGATTCTGAGGGTGGGGTGGCTAGGCTTTGAAATAGCCTGTATCTTTAGCTCCTCTCTCTTGGGCTGCTCAGATCACCAGTCTCTTGCCTGGAAGATATAGGGCTGCCTGCCAGGTGTCTAGGAGTCAAGACAGAAGGGAGGGCTAGAGGGTTCTCAGCATCCAAGATTCGTATCTAGCCCCAGTCCTTCCTTCTACTCCCTGTGTCCTCTCTTCTCCATTCTAGCTTCTCAAATTTAGTGGCACATACCTACCATTAGCTTCCTGATGAAGGGTAGGTGTCTGGAAATGCCTTTCTTCCACCGTGTACCTGAAACCCCCCAATCCAAAGAGCCCTCTGTGAGCCCTCTAGAGTCTCTCTAGAATATATACTACCTGTTGCCTGCCAGGGTGGAGGAGGTGCCATCAGCCTGCTGACGGAATGGGTTGGGATGAAAATGAGCCTGTTTGATGACTTGATATGCAGACTTTCAGCCCAGTCCTCCTTATTTCATCACCACCTCCCAAATTCCAGCATCTGTGCAGCCAGGGTGTGTGCATGTGTGAAATTCTGTGATGACAGACACCTGGCAGAATCTCAGGTTTCCCCACTATGGGCTAAGACCCCATGTTCTCAGGCTTGGAGCATTGTTTACCCTCAGCACATCTGCTTTTCAAGTTCCAAAGTTTTGTTGCTGTGGTCTCCTTTTCAGCCCTGTTGCTTTATGGCTTTTGAAAAACAATCTCGCTTCTATCATTGCAGCAAGATTTGGGGAGGGAGTGGAAACACGTGCAGATTTCGTATGGTCATCTTCACCCAGAAGTTGCAAAGTCTTCTTTGTCAAGAAAACTGATGAGCAAGGCGAGGGTGGAGATTTAGGGACACTAACTGAGTGTGTTCATTTGCATTTCCTTAAGAGCAGCAAGGGGAGTGAAAACTGGGAAAGTAAAATAAAATGATACTGTGTATAGAGTTTGACTTGACATTCTCTTATGGTTTTAAAAGTGGATTTTGGAGAGATTGCTGAAAGACATTCAGAAGACCTCAGTGGGAAAAAGTTAAACCAAGTTGTGACAGTGACTTTGTCAGCCACCTCCCTTGACTCGACGTGGACAACACATTATAACCTGAGCCCCACAGTCCAAGAAATGGCCAAAAACGCTTATTTGCTAAAGGACAGTCACATCTTCCAGATCTTCTGGGCAGAAGCCGCACAGGAGCTGAGTGAGCCAGAAGAGAACTTGGAAAAGGAGGTATTTCAGCCTGAAAAGATATATGAATGTTTATATCGTCCTTGTTTCAAAAGGTTAACGAAATTGTATCAGGATCTGAAGTCAGGGGAGGTTACATTTGGGGAAATCGAAGACATCTTCAAGGACTTTGTAAATAAATACAGTGACCTAACTGAAGACCTCCAGACCGTGTGTGCTGTGTATCCCAGAGACCAGAAGGATTGGATCAAGGAGCGAGTCCAGCAGATCAAGGAATACCATCACTTGCATCAGGCTGTCGACTCAGCCAAGGTCATCTTGGAGGTCAAGGAGAATTTGGGCCTGACTGGTGACTTCAATGTTCTCCACACCTTACTAAGCTGTGTAAGTTATTTACTGGGGACTCCTGGGGTTGGGGGTGGGGCAGTTGTGGGGAGATCCCAGATCTCTGCTTTGAAAAACTGGGCAAGATGATTTCACAGCTTCCTTCAGGGTTATTTGTGTTTTATTCAATGCCTGAATATGCCAAGGGCTTTGTTTTTACCTTTGTTTACATCCCAGTAGCAGTAGTGTGACTGCTAGTGTCAGTTGTAGAAGTTTGGTGGGAGGGAATATTGGGATGGTCAGCACAGTTCTTCTTGGGGGTCCAGGAGCCAGTTTCAGCCCACATACTGCCTTGTCTTGCAGACTGTCTTTGACAGCTTTCTTTGATGACTTTCTTAGACTGTCTTGGACAACTTTCGCCACAAAAAACTGGACCATATCAACCAGCAAATTATCCGTGCCAAAAAGCTTCTGCAGGATATTGATGAGACTCGGTGTCAGTGTCTGAAGGAGCTGTCCCAGAGAAAGGAGTTCACTAGTTGGGTCCGGGAGGCTCTCAGAGGTACAGTCCGTCACTGTGGTGGCCAGAAGGCTGGAGATTATTTAGATGGTTCACAGGGTGGTCTTCCTGAACTTCTGGGAAGTCACTCCCTTGATCATGTCCTGCATTTTTTACACTCAAACTTTTTAAATTGAAACATATTTTACATATAAGGGCTTCCCTCATAACTCAATTGGTAAAGAATCTGCCTGCAATTGCAGGAGACCCTGGTTCAATTCCTGGAGAATTGGTTCAATATCTGCTGGAGAAGGGATAGGCCACCCACTCCAGTATTCTTGGGCTTCCCTGGTGACTCAGCTGGTAAGAAATCCACCTGCAGTGTGGGAGACCAGGATGTGATCCCTGTGTTGGGAAGATCCCCTGGATCAGGGACAGACTTCCCACTCCGGTATGCTGGCCTGGAGAATTCCATGGACTGTATAGTCCATGGGGTGGCAAAGAGTCAGACACGACTGAGCGACTTTCACTTTACGATTTTCCTTATAGCATCGCCTAAACTTAGGGTACATGACCCATTGCTTTAATACATTTATATCTTATAATATGATTGCCATTGTAACTATAACTAGCCCTCCATCACCTCCCATAATTCCCCTTTTATTTTAGTGATTAGAATAATTAAAATCTAGTCTCTTAGCAAGTTTTCATCTGTATTCATTAGGTAAATGTGCAAGGTGTGCACTAGGTTTGTAGGCAGAACTTATATTAAGATAGAATCACTCATTTGCTGGTATAAAAGCCATTTTCTTGGCTACTTTTTTTTCCTTCTCACTCTGGATGCATGCTGTGAACAGCAGGCAATACTTTTTTTAAAGTTATGTCCCTTTAGCTTTTTCCTTTGCTTGATTTTTTTTTTTTACTAGAAGCCAAGGCAGCCTTGCCTTCTAAATGTAATTGCATCTGCTTATCATTGTGCCCAGGCTTGGCAGTCTTTTTAGCTCTGAGGCTTGGGTGATTTTGGCAGAATTAATGCATGGAGGGAAGAAGGAGGCAGGAAAGAAGGAAGATGGATGGCCCTGCTGTCCAGGGACAGCGGATGAGCTGCGTGCTCATCTCATCCCAGCCTCACTGCTTCGTTCGATTAGTAAGCAGCCATTGATTGTAGATGACTGTCAACATGTTATTTCCTAGCTAAGCTTACTTTTAATAATGAAATGGCAATATTACATGGATTACATGAACTAGGACACACACAAAAAAACCCATGCAATGCCCAGACATTGGTGGTGTTCAGTAAGGTCACGTCTTGTTCAGTAGTATCAACATAAATGATTTGGCTTCCTTGGTGGCTCAGTGGTAAAGAATCTGCCTGCCAAGCAGGAGAGTCGGGTTCGATGCCTGGGTCGGGAAGATCCCCTGGAGAAGGAAATGGTGACACACTCCAGTATTCTTGCCTGGGAAATCCGATGGACAGAGGAGCCTGGCAGGCTAGTCCATGGGTTTGCAAAAGAGTTGGATATGACTTAGCCACTAAACAACATAAATGGCAAAAGAAAAGGTGCCCCAGGTTCTTACTGAAGCAAAGAGTGGGAAAACTCTAAAAATCCACTATCCAGGAATGGCACCAATAAGGAGCACTGTTCCAGATTTGGGGATCCTGTCATCACAGGGTAGCCCTGTATTCATCTACCCCTTCTGCCCCAGGCATCACCGAGCTGAAGGTGTTCGTAGACCTGGCCTCCATCTCTGCGGGGGAGAATGACATTGACGTGGACCGGGTGGCTTGCTTCCACGATGCCGTGCAGGGTTACGCGCCCCTGCTCTATGAGCTGGACACAAGTGCGGGTTTTGATGAGTTCATGCAGCACCTGAAAGAGCTGTGGAAGGCTCTGGATAATGACCACAACCTGCCCACGAAACTGGTGAGTCTTATTTCTGGCTCCAGAGCAGGTTAAGATCAGTAGTGTCACTTAGAAACACTAGCGGCACGACTGCACACTCACATGGCAGTTTCTCATGCAGCCTTTCAAAAGAATGTTTAAAAACAGTTTTTCTTCTGAAATGGAAGTGCTTTCTCTGTCCTATTGTTAGAAAACTGGATATAAAACTGCATGTAAATAAGAGTGATCTCTGGTGGAAATATATGGGAAAAAACATTGAAAGGGAATGTGCTAAAATGTTACCAGTGGCTTTCTCTGAATGGAGGTAATTGTTAGTCAATATGCTATACATTTTGGTATTTTTCCATACTTGCCACAATTGGTACAGATTCATTTTTAATCAGAAAAGTAAGCATTTCCATGTACATAAATCAGCTGCACCAGGGTTCAAGCAAACCTATAGTTCATAACTTGCCTAAAAGGGTGGCTGAGACCCCACTAGGGGTGAAGGAGGGGAAGAGGAATGGCAGGAGTACACAGAGCTCACATGCTTGTTTCAGCCAGCATTATCCCCGGTTAGGGGCCCGGCTGCAGGCCGCCTTCTCTCAGAGAGCTGAGTTCATGCCTGTCGCTCCCCATCCATGTATCCGGGGCACTGGGTGGGAACACAGAGGAACAGCCATTGCAGCAACAGCACGTGACCCAGGAGGGAGAGCCAACGCCCGTGGCAGTGGTGGGCAGCAGATGAGGGACGCCTCCCCTGGGGTGATGGCACACTGGGCCAGAGAAGGGGAGGAGGCGTCTGTCCCTGGACGGCAGAGGTGGAGAGAGTGGCAGGAAGAAGATCACGCCTAAGCTTCGGCCCATTTTCTCTCCTTCTGTCCTGACAGCGCGACTCTGCCCGGAACCTCGAGTGGCTGAAGACAGTGAAGGAGAGTCATGGGTCTGTGGAGCTCTCGTCCCTGTCCCTGGCAACAGCAATCAACAGCAGAGGCATCTATGTGATCAAGGCTCCCACGGATGGCCAAAAGGTGAGCCTCACATCGCAGGCACAGCTGCAGGAGGCTCTTATGGGCTGCTGTCGTCGGGGGGTTTCTGCCTCCCCAAATCGACCTCTGACTGTGCCCTGTTCCACAGATTTCCCCAGACACAGTTCTTCGTTTAATCCTTCCCGAGGGCCAGGGAGGCCATGAGGAGAAGCGAGACTACTCTTTAGAAGAGCTGAAAGAGCTTTTGAACAAATTGATGCTGATGTCTGGCACGAAAGAACACAGCAATGCTGAAGTCGTAGAGGTATTTTCCGAGGTAAGGATTTGTTGGAGCAAGTGTCCTAATCCCATCTGTTCGGGCTGAGCAACTGCTGAGGTGCCTGGGAAGTCAGAAGAGACTGAATTTGTCTTTAATTCATACGAATCACTCTGCTCTTAAAACTGTGGAGAGTAGAGCCAGCGGGTCTTGCAGAGTGCATGTATTTCGAATTCATGACCAAAGAGATGTCCATTTACTCCATAAATCAGCAAGCATCCCCAAATACTTAAAGATGTAGTTGGACATTGCTCATCGAAATCCACAGTAACCACAATGGTAAAGGCATATTGGTTTATATGACAGTCTCTCCTTTTGATTATGAATTTTTAATCTGTAAAGTTCATTTGTACTTTATAAATGATATCCTTTATCTTCACAATGTATTGCTTCCTAAGAAAGAGACTATGGAAATAAGGAAGGAAGACCTTCCATGATCAGTCTCATGCTTGAGATCCCACAGTGAACCATGGACGACATGAACCCCAGCCCTTCGATTTATAAATCTGTTTGTGTTATTCTAGACTACATGTCCTCTCTCTGCAGGTGTTCTGCAACGTGCAGAGGCTTGTCCAGTCTTTCATAAACCTTTACTCCGCTGGAAACATGCTGTTCAGGGCCTGGTCAGCCAAGGTGTACTGTACCCCCCTAAAGGGTGCCTCCATCCGGCTGGACTTCTGTCTGAGGCTAGTGGGCCCACTGGTGGAGGGCGGGCCAGTTGTCCAGCTGCTGGAAGCCCTCTGCCGGCAGCTGGAGGACTTCCTGGGCTGCTGGGAGAGATTCGTGGCAGAGAAGCGAGCTGAGCACTTTTACCTCAACTACTACACTGCTGAGCAGCTGGTTTACCTGGGCTTGGAGCTCGGGAGTCAGACGCCCAGCGACGCGGCCCTCACCATGCTCTCCTTCATCAAAGGCAACTGCACCCCATGGGATGTCTCAAGGGCCTGCAGGGGGCCCAGTGGAAGGGCCAGCTCCCACCAGGAGAGTACAGCGGTGGAAGACTTGCTACTGTTGCTCTACTCTGAGTCCAGACTGGTGGACAAGCTGAGGGCCATCATGGAGTTCTCGATGAAATGCATGAGAGTCTTCCTGCCTCACTGCCTGGACCTGGAGGCCCTTGGCCGCTGTCTGGCTCACCTGGCAAGGATGGCTGGACCCCATGTGCAGCGGGAGCTCTCCCACGGCCTACAGGAGGGCCAGCCCAACCTCGTCGTCTGTGGCCACTCTGAGGTGCTGCCAGCCGCCCTGGCCATCTACATGCAGACCCCACACCAGCCCCTGCCCACCTATGATGAAGTGCTGCTCTGCACCCCAGAAACCACATTCGAGGAGGTGGCATTGCTCCTGCGTCGCTGTCTGACCCCAGGCTCCCAGGGACACGGGGTCTACAGCCTGCTGTATGCGGACCAGCTGAGCTACGAGGTGGCCTGCCAGGCAGAGGCGCTCTTCCGGAGGCTGTGCACGCAGCCCCACCGGGAGCACTACCGGCTCGTGATGGTCTGTGACTGTGAGCGGGAGCACTGCTACCTCCCCTCCGCCTTCAGCCAGCACAAGGTCCTCGTCACCCCCCAGGCACCTCTCAAGGACATCCAGGCCTATCTGGCTCACCACTTCCGAGTCCCGGAAGAAACCCTGTCAGCCGCCTCCGTGTTCCAGGACCGCATGTGTGTTGGGATTGTAGCCTCGGAGAGAGCGGGTGTAGGTAATAATGGCTGCTGAGTCCCCGGTCCCAGGGACCATCTAATGGCCCTTCTTTGTCCAGTGGGGAGTGAGGGGAGCTCAGATAAGCCCTTCTGCAGGTGGAGAACTAAGTCCCTGGAGGACTGACTCACCTGAAATTATAAATCAGGGCCCGCACTGGAGCGGGACACTTTTCTCACCTGGTCCCAGCTTGGCTGAGCCATCTTCCTCCTTTAAACTGGCTTCTTTGCTGTTTTTTCTCTTTCTCTCTTTTTTAAGTCCACTGAATATTTTGGGGTTGATGTGGGTCCTGATCAGGACAAGGTATATTTCCTCTGTCTTGAGAAGAAACAGATGCCTCCACCTTCGGTCGCCATCCTGATTTCCATTCTGTTGACTGCATCCCTTCAATGGTACTCCCTTCTGTCCTGCGACACTCGCTTCCCTCCCCCATGAAGCGAGTTCTGCTGTCCTGACCTCATTCTCAGACTTCCATCCTTCGTCCCAGGAAACAGCAGGGCTGTGGGGTGGGGAACAGCAAGAAAATTTGAGGGCTCAAGTATGTATTCTTTAAGCTGATGTTAGGTTGCATCAGTTTTGAATTTTGTACAAAGAGAAGTGATTTTCTGGATATTCTCATTCTTGATCTGCAGCCCTGGCATCTAATTTTCATATGTTCACGTCAACAGGAAGGTCTCTCTTTGTGAAGAGGTTGCACGACCAGCTGAAAATGCAGTTTAATGGAGCAAAAGTGCCTCTAAAAGTTATTCGATTGATTGACCCTCAGGTGGATGAGAAAGAAGTCCTGAGGTCCCTTCTGCCTTTCCTGGATGCCAAGTATCAGAGAAGACCCATAATATTCCACTTTGACATGACCTCTTCAGTAAGTCAAGCTTCCCTGATAGTTCAGATGGTAAAGAAACTGCCTGCAATGCAGGAGACCCAGGTTTAATCCCTGGTCAGGAAGACCCCCTGGAGAAAGGAATGGCTACCCACTCCAGTATTCTTGTCTGGAGAATTCCATGGACAGAGAAGCCTGACAAGCTATAGTCCATGAGGTCGCAAAGAATCAGGCACAGCTGAGCGACCAACATTTTCACTTTCACTTCAGTAAGCTGCGCCCGTGTTCTAGCTGAGTGGCTGGATAGGGAAAGACACAGCTTCCACATCCTGCCCTACCCTATCTCCAGTATAAAGAATTTCTTCTTTCTACATGTATTGATACTCAGTATCATTGTAAAATAAAGCAGAATAAGAAGGTCCTTAGGGTTGGGAGGACTGCTGTCTTTTGTGTAAGTATTTACAGACCCACATGATTCTATCCTTAGGTGCGGACTGGTATTTGGGTGTTTCTTTTCAAACTCCTCATTCTCCAGTACTTAATGGATATAAATGGGAAGATGTGGCTTCGGAACCCATGCCACTTATATATCATTGAAATCCTAGAAAAGAATTCGACTTTGCCACAAAGGCCTTCGAAGCTGGTGTGTATCAGGGCACTCTCATGCTGCTGTGGGGGCAGGCGCTTTTATTCATGTTTGTGATTCCCCACTTTTGCCTTAGCAGAGTAGCTGAGTGCAGTGTTAGTAAAGAAAAATCTTTAAACTTAGTTTTAAATAGTGCATGGAATACAAAGATTCTTTCATTAATTAATAGTATCTTAGATTTGTTCTCTTTGGGGTGAGTGCTGTGTGTCTGGGTTAAATGCCAGTGGTGATTGGAATGCAGAAAATTCATGTGCTAGGAGAAGCAGTGTCTTTCTTAATGACAGCCAACATGGGAAAGAGACTTCCATTATATCAATTTCTTAACTGAAGGGAGTTTTATGCTTATACACACACACAAACACGCATATATGTGGTTAATGGAGAGATTTAGTTCCAAGAGGCTAAGTAGAAAAGGGCTTTGTTATTTACAGTGCTCACACCATGCCTGAATGTGCAGAAGGTAACACCTCATGCAAAGAGGTATCTACAGAAATCCCTTCATAAAAAGTGATTTTTCATAAAGGTCCATGCAGTCTAGACCATGTTGAGGATTAAAACACAAAAGCACTTTTTGGGAAATTCAGCCATAACTCATTTCATTTGTGTCTCTCCTTTCCAGAATGCACTTGTCCCCCAGTTCAATTTTCTAGACGTCTTCCCTAAAGTGACCTGCAAACCTCCCAAAGAAGTGATCAACATGGAGCTGGATCCTCAGCAGAGCTACAAAGAGCCAGGAATGGATCAGAGAGCATTCCGTAGTGAAATATTTCAGAGACCTTACCAATATTTAAGACGGTTCTATCAGAAAGAAAACCTAGACACATTCCAGTACCGAAAAGGCTCTGTTGAGGGCAGCCCTGGCGAATGCATCCAACACCTCCTGATTTACTGCGGGGTGATAAACCCATCCTGGTCAGAGCTTTGGAACTTTGCTCAGTTCCTGAACTACCAGCTCCGAGATTGTGAGGCCTCTCTCTTCTGTAATCCCACCTTTGTTGGAGACACATTGATGGGCTTCAAGAACTTTGTGGTCACCTTCATGATCTTCATGGCCCGAGATTTCGCCACACCTACACTTCAGACATCTGACCAAAGTCCAGGGAAGTACACATTCACTATGGATGGGATCAAAGAAGACCTCGCCCCTTTCTCTCTCCGGAAGAGGTGGGAGTCGGAGCCCCATCCATACGTTTTTTTCAACAGTGACCACACATCCATGACGTTCATAGGTTTCCATTTCCAATCCAACCAGAATGGTGGTGTTGATGCCATAGACCGCTTGAGTGGGAAAGTAATCAAGAAGGATGTTATGACAAAGCAACTGTACGAGGGACTGTTGCTTCAGAGGGTGCCCTTCAACGTTGACTTTGACCAGCTGCCCAGGCATGAGAAACTTGAAAAGCTGTGCCTGGCATTGGGTATCCAGTGGGCCACTGACCCTGATGAAACATACGAGCTTACCACGGATAATATGCTGAAGATCCTTGCCATTGAGATGCGTTTCCGGTGCGGCATCCCCGTCATTATCATGGGAGAAACAGGCTGCGGGAAAACCAGACTCATTAAATTCCTTAGTGACCTGCGGCGTGGGGGTGCTGATGCTGAAACCATGAAGTTGGTCAAGGTCCACGGAGGAACAACTGCCGACATGATCTACTCCAAGGTCAGGGAGGCTGAAGAGCTGGCCCACATCAATAAGGCCCAATATCAGTTGGACACCATCTTGTTCTTTGATGAAGCCAACACCACGGAGGCCATAAGCTGCATCAAAGAGGTCCTGTGTGACCACACAGTGGATGGCCAGCCCCTGGCTAAGAATTCTGGCTTGCATATCATTGCAGCCTGCAACCCTTACCGGAAGCACACCCAGGAGATGATCTGCCGTCTGGAGTCAGCTGGATTGGGGTACAGGGTTAGTGCAGAAGAGACGGCTGAGAGGCTTGGCTCCATCCCCCTGAGGCAGCTGGTGTACCGTGTCCATGCTCTGCCGCCGAGCCTAATCCCCCTGGTGTGGGACTTTGGACAATTGAATGACTCTGCAGAAAAGCTCTACATCCATCAGATTGTCCAGAGACTGGTGAATTCCATCAAGATGGTGCAAAGTGAGACTCATGTAATCACGGAAGTGCTTTCTGCCTCTCAGGGTTTCATGAGGAAAAGACAAAATGAGTGCAGCTTTGTCAGCCTCAGGGATGTAGAACGCTGTGTGAAAGTTTTCAAATGGTTTTACGACCACAGTGAGATGCTCTTGTCTCAGTTGGATTCCTTTCTCCCTAAGACTGGGGTCATCCAAAATGACTTTGAAAGATATCCTGTCCTCTGGTCCCTGGTTCTGGCCATCGGGGTATGTTACCATGCCTCTTTAGAGAAGAAGGAATCTTATCGGAAAGCTATTTGCAAGTTCTTTCCAGCACCGTATAATGACAGCAGGGTTATCCTAGATGAGATAACGCGAACCCAGGATCTTTTTCTGAATGATATATCTCTGAGGAAAACGATCGCCAGGAACTTGGCTTTGAAGGAGAACGTCTTCATGATGGTTATCTGCATCGAGCTCAAGATTCCTCTCTTCCTGGTGGGCAAGCCTGGCAGCTCCAAATCTCTCGCCAAGACCATCGTGGCAGATGCCATGCAAGGCCAGGCTGCACACTCGGACCTCTTCCGGCACTTGAAGGAGGTCCATTTGGTGTCATTCCAGTGTAGTCCACATTCCACCCCACAGGGCATCATAGGCACCTTCAAGCAGTGTGCCCGTTTCCAGCAGGGGAAGGACCTTGAGCAGTATGTCTCCGTGGTGGTGTTAGATGAGGTTGGACTAGCAGAAGACTCACCCAAAATGCCCCTGAAGGCGCTGCACCCATTGCTGGAAGATGGATGCATTGAAGACGATCCTGCCCCCCACAAAAAAGTTGGCTTCATAGGCATTTCCAACTGGGCCCTGGATCCCGCCAAGATGAACCGGGGTATATTTGTGTCACGTGGCAGCCCCAATGAAAGAGAGCTCATTGAGAGTGCCAAGGGAATTTGTGATTCAGAGCGCCTCGTCCGAGAAAAAATCCAAGGATACTTCACATCCTTTGCCAAAGCCTATGAAACAGTTTGTAAGATGCAGGACAAGGAATTCTTTGGGCTTCGTGACTACTACAGCCTCATCAAAATGGTCTTTGCTGCAGCAAAAGCTTCCAACAAGGAGCCTTCCCCTCAAGACATCGCACAAGCTGTCCTTCGGAACTTCAGTGGCAAAGACGACATTCATGCCCTGGACATCTTTTTGGCCAGTTTACCGGAGGCAAAATACACAGAGGAAGTCAGCACCATGCAGCTGATACACCAGAACATATACGGCCATCTTCAGAAGATGCATGGCAGAGAGCTGGATGACTCCGAGTCCCGCTACCTGCTTGTGCTGACCAGAAATTACGTGGCCCTGCGGATCCTGCAGCAGGCATTCTTCAAAACAGACCAACCAGAGATTATTTTTGGATCCAGTTTTCCCAAAGATCAAGAGTATACCCAGATCTGCCGAAATATCAACCGAGTAAAGATCTGCATGGAAACCGGCAAGATGGTGGTGCTGCTCAACCTGCAGAACCTCTATGAGAGCCTCTACGATGCACTCAATCAATACTACGTCTACCTCGGCGGTCAGAAGTACGTGGACCTTGGTCTGGGGACCCATCGTGTCAAATGTCGGGTTCACCCTGACTTCCGCTTGATAGTCATTGAGGAGAAAGATGTCGTCTACAGACGTTTTCCCATCCCCCTCATTAACCGGCTGGAGAAGCACTATCTGGACATCAGCACTGTTTTGGAGAAATGGCAGAAGAATATCGTGGAAGAGCTCAAGGTCTGGGTGGAGAAGTTTATAGATGTGAAAGCTGAGCAGTTTCTAGCCAGACCCAAATACAGCCCTTCTGATGTCTTCATTGGGTACCACTCAGACACATGTGCCTCTGTGGTGCTCCAGGTCATAGAGCAGCTAGGGCACAAGGTCTTGACTGATGAATTTTACCAGAAAGTCTCTGAGCAGGCCAAGTCAGTGCTGCTGGATTGTGCCACCCCTGATGCTGTGGTTCGGCTGAATGCTTCCGCACTAGGCCAGTTCACTGCACAGTCCCTGTCAGAAGAATACTATTACAGGCAGCAGCATGACTCCTTTGCAGACTTCCTCCAGGCTCACCTCTGCACAATGGATTCAGAATGCCATGCCATCTTCACAGAGGTGACTCTCTTTCTGTGTTTTACCCTTTTCCTCTTTCACCTCTGGGTCCTTGACTTCCTAGCATCAGGAACTCAAGATTCTTTGCAAGTCAGTGTGTAGGAACCATAAGTAAACGTGTTGAGACTTTTGGTTCCTTTCCGTGGTAAGTACAAGGAGACCTACATATTTTTACACGTTTAGTGTTACCAAGTTTTGAGTGCCCATTTTTGTGCAGTGCTGTGGACAGTGCTCAGTTCAACAAGGGAAATACCACATTCGAGTATTGCACTCAGGACTCTGCGGATATAAAGATGAGTTGGCACAGGGCTTGTCCTTGGTGAGCATACAGTGTAAGGTTTAAAGACATGAATGGGTACTGTTGATAGCCTATGATAGTGTTATCCCTAAAGGCAAAGAGGAGCAACACAGATCAGGATGTCACGAACTCGTCTTTAAGAGGTGACCATCAAGCTGATTGTAAAGTATGGTTTGGAAGGTGTTATAAGCAGAGGGTCCTACTTGAGCAAGGATGTCAAGGTTTAAAACATCCAGTCTTTGCAGGAAACCTGGAGTTAATTACTGATGAAGCCCAAAGCTCTAAGGCCCTAAGTTCTGAGAGATAGGAGTGAGATATAGCCAGAGAGACTTCATGGAGGGTCTTTTCAGTGGCACCAAGGAGCTTTGCTTTCCTGTGTAAAGGGAGTGATGGAGAAATGTGTGTGGAAATGTGTCCCACTACCTGAGAGAGGAAAGGGAAAAAAGTCTGATAAAAGACTCACAGATAAGATATACCAGTAGTGAGGCTACAGTACCAGTTCAGTCAAAGGATGGACGGGTGCAACTGAGACATAGTAAGGATTCATATTGACAGAGATAAAGATTGATTCTTTATAGGAGCTCTGGGAGATGGAGGAGGCTAAGGATGACTCCATGGTTTCTTCCTTGGTTGACCAGAAGTTTGGTTAATCACATCTTTGTTGTTCAGTCAACAAGTCGTGTCTGATTTTGTGACCCCATGGACTAAAGCATGACAGGCTTCCCTGTCTCTCACCATCTCCTGGAGTTTTCCCAACTTTGTGCCTGTTGCATTGGGGATGCCATCCAACCATCTTATCCTCTGCTGTCCCCTTCTCCTCCTGCCTTCAGTCTTTCTCAGCATCAGGGTCTTTTCCAGTGAATCGGCTGTTCACATCAGGTGGCCAGTGTATTGGTGCTTCAGCTTCAGCATCAGTCCTTCCAATGAGTATTCAGGGTTGATTTCCTTTAAAATTGACTGATTTGATCTCCTTGCTGTCCAAGGGACTCTCAGAGTCTTCTCCAGCACCACAGTTTGAAAACATCAGTTCTTTAGCACTCTGCCTTCTTTATGGTCCAGCTCTCACAACCATACGTGACTCCTGGAAAGACCATAGCTTTAACTATATAGACCTTTGTTGGCAAAGTGATGTCTTTGCTTTTTAATACACTGTCTAGGTTTGTCATATCTTTCTGCCAATCACAAGCTAGTTATGAGCAACAAGTCTGGTGGAGGCAATGATGGATTCCATTTGGGATGGGCTTTGATGGTCCTGTAACATCTAGGTAGTCTGTCATCAATTGGATATAGGAATGGGAAGCTCAGTGGTAAGGCCAGCCTGGAGATAATGATTCAGGACCTGGCAGCGTGCCCTTAAGGAGTGTACTGGTTGCACTGTGTGGTGTGATCCAGTAGCAAGGGAGATTTGGTTAACAGATGTGGGGAAGACCTCAATGGCCGACTCCACGGAAAGTTTGAAGTAAGATTGTAAAGGACAAGTGGTATTTGTTCTGAGCGCTAAGGTATCATCACAAGTAGGGTTCAAAGCAGGAAAAGATGTTGGAATCTAGGGAGAAGATTCAAAGGCATCTTAGGGGCAGGATGAGTCTTCTCTCCAATACCTTTGATCTGGGTTTGGACTCCCAGTTGGATCTGTGTACCAACTGCGCAATGAAGAGCCCATAGAAGATATTTGGTGAGCATCCTCATGTTTCTTGGATCTGAAGCTGGGAGACAACGCTTTCTTGCATTTCATGGAATGATTTTAATTTCCTGCCTTTGCAGATCACTACGTTCTCCAGGCTGCTAACCAGTCATGACTGTGAACTTTTAGAATCAGAAGTAAAGGACTGGGCTGTGAAACTCACCATCCTGTCACTGCAACAGTTTGACACCGAGTACTCTTTCCTCAAGGAAGTTCGGTGAGGATCCCTGCCCTCCCCTCCCGCTTCTCTGCCTCCTCAGGATCAACCACTTTGTATTTCATATGTGTGACTATTAACCACTGGTGTTTTCTAACCAGCTTTGGCTAGTGAACCTTGAGAACATGTGACTCTGAAAAGAATGCGTTTTACTTCTCCAAGTGCCCTGATCTCTGTTATCCTCTGTGAAAACATCCTTTTTGAATCCAGCATCCTTATGTCTCATTGCTGCTGCTGCTACTAAGTCGCTTCAGTCGTGTCCGACTCTGTGCAACCCCACAGACGGCAGCCCATTGGGCTCCGCCATCCCTGGGATTCTCCAGGCAAGAACACTGGAGTGGGTTGCCATTTCCTTCTCCAATGCATGAAAGTGAAAAGTGAAAGTGAAGTCGCTCAGTCGTGTCTGACTCAGCGACCTCATGGACTGCAGCCCACCAGGCTCCTCCGTCCATGGGAGTTTCCAGGCAAGAGTACTGGACTGGGATTATGTCTCATTAGGAGGCATCTATTGGGGCTTTTTTCTCTCTCACTGGAATGTCTGCTTACCTTACAGAGGAAAATCCCACTTGAATAGTTTTCCTATATACCCCTTATGTTTCCCATCCCTTTGGAGAATATTATCACCAACTTTTAGGACAGAAAACTCACTTGGATAATTTCCTTTTTCTTTCAGAAACTTCTTAGCTCACACAGCCAGTTGTAAAATTCTCGTTATTCAAACAGATTTTGAAGATGGAAGTCAGAGTGCTCAGCTCATCGCCTCAGCAAAGTATGTTTTTTTTCTTTTTCTCAGAAACCACATAGGATACTCCAGATTTATTCAGGAGCTCCTAAAGAATTTCTTCCTTAAAAGCTGTATAGTATCAGAATAAACATAGAAATAAAAATTATTCTCCATTTTTATTCCCCTAAATATGGACTAGAGAAACCAAGAGAGAAAAGGCTCTTAACAAGGAAAAATAGCCAATGCAAGAAGTATAAATAACAGAATATTAGCAGGATATAAGAGAGTATCCTTGAAACATATTTTAGCTGACATGATTTGGTCATTATTCATTTTAAATTATGTGATATGAATTTACTGCAAGTTCAGGGACCTTAATGGTATTTAAATGCTTTCAGTTGTATTTATTTGACAGCTTTAAGCTGTCTGTAGTAGAAATTTGATGCTTTTAGAATTAACTGCATCCTCTTATTACTTGATGTTAAAATAAAAGTAATTTTTGGACCTTCTAAAGCATTGGAAGCCATATTTCATATCATGATTGTCTTTGTCCTTTGATTGTCCACAGAACTCTGTCTCTTGAAATGGACAAGAGCACTGACTTACCCTTAGTAGCATCTGACCAAGCTTATTAAGCATTATAAGAGAGGGTTCCTATTCAATAAAAAATGACATTTCAAAGGAGAGGAACACAGGAATGGGGAAAGAAATGAGACTATTTAGAGAAGTCCTGCCCCTGTTCTCTTGTAAGAGAGGATAACAAGCATGAAGGTGTGAAATGTATTTAAAGTTAAAAAAATGTGAGATGAAACTTGACCTCTTTGAGGATACCCTTTAGCCATTTTGCAATGTTCATTTTGCTTATTTTCTTTGTTTTGTTTTGTCTTTGCTTTTTTTGTTTTTAAAATAGATATTCTGCTATAAATGAAATCAATAAGATACAAGGAAATAAGAACTATATCTTAGTCAATTTTATCACAAAACTGTCCCGGATGGAAAGTGGAACATCCTATGTAGGATTCCATGGAGGTAGGACCAAAGTATTTGTGAATATGTTTATATAATAATATTTAAGTTATTTCTAATTTGGTCCTGTGGTGGTGGTTTAGTCACTAAGACATGTCCAACTCTTGTGACCCCATGGACTGTAGCCCACCAGGCTCCTTTGTCCCTGGGATTTCCAGGAGTGGGTTGCCATTTCCATCTCCAGGGTATCTTCCAGACCCTGGGATCAAACCTACATCTGCTGCATTGCAGGCAGTCTCCTACATTGCTGCTGGATTCTTTCCCCAAGCCACTGTTTGGTCCTATGATGTACAAAGTCTGATATTAGAAGATTAATGTTAATCTCAGTGGTCTTTCCGGGGGAAGGCAATGGCACCCCACCCCAGTACTCTTGCCTGGAAAATCCAATGGACGGAGTAGCCTGGTGGGCTGCAGTCCATGGGGTCGCTAACAGTCGGACAGACTGAGCGACTTTACTTTCAGTTTTCTCTTTCATGCATTGGAGAAGGAAATGGCAACCCACTCCAGTGTTCTTGCCTGGAGAATCCCAGGGATGGGGGAGCCTGGTGGGCTGCTGTCTCTGGGGTCACACAGAGTCTGACACGACTGAAGTGACTTAGCAGCAGCAGCAGTGGTCTTTCCAGGTGGCTCAGTGGTAAAGACTCTGCCTGCCAATGCAGGAGACACAGGAGATGCAGGCTGGATCTCTGGGTCGGGAAGATTGCTTGGAGGAAGAAATGGCAACCCACTCCATTTCCTTGCTTGGGAAATTTCCAGAAAATTTCTGTCCATGGAACATTTCCATGGCCTGAGGAACCTGGCAGGCTACAGTCCATGGGGTCACAAAGAGTTAGACACAACTGAGTGACTGAGCACACACACATAATCTCAACTGTATTTGTTTCAAATGCAATTAGATTTCTTAAAGCTGGTGCTGCTGCTAAGTCGCTTCAGTTGTGTCCGACTCTGCGTGATCCCAAAGACAGCCTCCCACCAGGCTCCCCCGTCCCTGGGGTTCTCCAGACAAGAACACTGGAGTGGGTTGCCATTTCCTTCTCCAATGCGTGAAACTGAAAAGTGAAAGTAAAGTCATTCAGTCATGTCCCACTCAGAGACCTCATGGACTGCAGCCTACCAGGCTCCTCCGTCCATGGGATTTTCCAGGCAAGAATACTGGAGTGGGTTGCCATTTCCTTCTCCAGGGGATCTTCCTGACCCAGGGATCGAACCCAGGTCTTCTGTATTAGAGGCAGATGCTTTAACCACTGAGCCACCAGGGAAGTGCAGAGAGATATTTCCCACTAGCATTGTTATGAATGTGTGGATACTTAATGCCTGCTTCTGGGGCCAGAAAATGCTATCTTTAATCTTTCTCTTTTTTTCCTGATGAAGACTCACCAAATATTTAGTACACAGGCAGAGCTTGTTTACTTGCACTCCACAGATACTGCAGTTCTGACAAACTGAAGGCTTGTGCCAAGTCTTTCAGCACCATTTTTCTAAATGCCTTTGTTCACGTCATGTCTCTGAATTATCTCATGTGTTTGAGATAATTCTCAAAATATTTCAAGCATTTTCATTGTTGTATGCACTATGGTGACCTGTGATCAGTGACCTATTGTGTTACTACCACGACTAGATGAAAGCTAGGTTAGCATTTTTTAGCAATGTAGTATTTTTTGGTTGTTTTCTTCTGTGTGTGTGCATACAGTATTTTTATTTGTTTACTTTTGGCTGCCCTGGGTCTCATTGCTATGCTTGGGCTTTCCCTAGTGTGGTGCTCAGACTTACTGTGGTGGCTTCTCTTATTGCAGAGCACTGGTCTAGGGCTCATGGGCTCAGTAGTTCTGATGTACAGGCGTAGTGGCCCTGAGGCATGTGTAATCTTCCTAGACCAGGGACTGAACCTGTGTCTCCTGCTTTGGCAGGGGGATTCTTTACAATTGGACCACGAGGAATGTCCCAAGTATTTTTTAATTAAGGCATGTACATCATGTTTTGAGACAAAATGCTATTACCTACTTAATAAAATACAGTGTAGTAGAAACAAAATTTTTATAGATGCTGCGAAACCAAAAAACTTGTGTGGTTTGATTTATTGTAATATTTGTTTTGTTGGGACCTGATCCCAAAGAATCTCCTAGGAATATCCTGTATGAGAAAATTGGTATTCTAGCAAATGGGCAAATAATAGTTTAGTTTAATCATTTTATAGTTAATAAGAGGCAAACTTTGCTGGAGTCTCACACCCCTCTACTGATTATGATACAGAAAGTTTAATAATACATTTATAAAAGAATAATGAGCCTTCTCTAAATACTTTTTTATGTTAGTCATTTCAGTTCTTAAAACTGATTTTCATGCTAAAGTTGTTAACATCTGTAGCATGACATCTGTATGTTTCCTGTGTATATTCGAGGGATTAGACTTTAGAATACAAATCATTCATTCAATAGTACACTAAAACATCAAGACAATGGTGTATCCCTGCTTACAACTGTCACGAAGAAACCAGAGGACACAGGGAAGATTCTGGGGCTTGTTTTCCCAGGGCTGTGGCATTCTGTGCACATCGACGACCTCCGGAGATCCACAGTCATGGTTTCAGACATAACTAAACTGCAGGATGTGGCCATCAGCCAGCTGTTTAAACCAGAAGATCTCGCTAAGGGTGAGTCCTCGGGGAGGTAGGATGGTGGGAGCGGAAGCCAGGAGGTGTGCACTCTGCTACAAGGACAGGTGCTTAGGCTCCTGTCCCCCAGTCCAACACCTGCCCCTTGGCAAGAGCTCAGGACACATTTGCTGAACTGAGTATTGATGAATCCAGGGCACCGTCTGCTGCTTCCAAGGCCAAGAGAAGACAGTATTTCCACAAGGTCTTTGCAGGTTCCTGTGGAACATGTCAGATTCTGTTTACCCTGGCTTCCGGATCAGCCATCTGAGCCCAAGATGGAAGCTTGGGTTGCCACTGGTGGACCACGTCCAGTGGGCGAATGGAGGCTGATCTGTGTGACTGACGGTCTTTCCTTTGGAGCCCCTTCATGGGGCTGGTGCCAGGGAAACCTGGATAGATCCCCAGCACACAACGCACACGATGTTGTCAGCATTGCCCACCACTTCTGCCTCTGGACAGTAGCTCCATTGTTTTACTTCTTTGCAGTGGAGGTGGGACTCCGAGCCCAAGAAGATGGTGAGGAGGCGATGGAAACTGAGGCGGTCACATCACAGGAAGTGGCAGAGGTAAAAATGGAGATAGTAAGTCCTGAGATGAACGCTAGCCCAGCCTCCGGACCAGAACATGATGTAAATTCTCACTCTTTCTAGCCCTCTAAGCCCTTGGGCTGTGGGCTCCACTTCCTTAGATTTACACCCAGGGGTCCGAGGAGTGGACTCAGATGGCCAGGGCTCAGCCCAGCACTCCTCCCCCTGCCTCTGTGAGTGCAATTGAGATCACCAACAGCAGATCTGACCTTGGCTTTTCCTGGTGTCCCCTAGACAGTTTTGCTCTATTGCTTGACCACTGACAAGGTCTCCAGGCACATAGGATTGTCTTGTAGTGGATTTTTTTTTTTTTTNGTAAAGATCCCACCTGTCAATGTAGGAGACATAAGAGAAATTGGTTCAATCCCTGGGTTGGAAAGACCCCCTGGAGGAGGGCATGGCAACCTACTCCAGTATTCTTGCCTGGAGAATCTCATGGACAGAGGAGCCTTGCAGGCTACAGTCCACAGGGACGCAAAGGTCAGACATGACTGAAGCGACTTCCTAGCACACACGCAGGTTTTATGACCAGAATAGAGCATTCCTTCTGACTTTGTTACTGTTATTTCACTGAGAAAATATCTGAAGTGTCCAGAAATGAAGCTAAAAGGCGTTTGGTGAGTAAGGGGAGTCATGGTCACCATCTTCACCCAGTGGATCTCTCTCCCTCCGCGCCCCACCTCCCCCTGCCCTGTCTCTTATACACATCTAGATGTGTATAAGAGACAGCACTAAGACATGTCCAACTCTTGTGACCCCATGGACTGTAGCCCACCAGGCTCCTTTGTCCCTGGGATTTCCAGGAGTGGGTTGCCATTTCCATCTCCAGGGTATCTTCCAGACCCTGGGATCAAACCTACATCTGCTGCATTGCAGGCAGTCTCCTACATTGCTGCTGGATTCTTTCCCCAAGCCACTGTTTGGTCCTATGATGTACAAAGTCTGATATTAGAAGATTAATGTTAATCTCAGTGGTCTTTCCGGGGGAAGGCAATGGCACCCCACCCCAGTACTCTTGCCTGGAAAATCCAATGGACGGAGTAGCCTGGTGGGCTGCAGTCCATGGGGTCGCTAACAGTCGGACAGACTGAGCGACTTTACTTTCAGTTTTCTCTTTCATGCATTGGAGAAGGAAATGGCAACCCACTCCAGTGTTCTTGCCTGGAGAATCCCAGGGATGGGGGAGCCTGGT
This sequence comes from Oreotragus oreotragus, assembly GCA_006410675.1. Lineage (NCBI taxonomy): Eukaryota > Metazoa > Chordata > Mammalia > Artiodactyla > Bovidae > Oreotragus > Oreotragus oreotragus. The sequence continues at coordinate 28,913 of SJYX01003385.1, forward strand.
GGGCTGCTGTCTCTGGGGTCACACAGAGTCTGACACGACTGAAGTGACTTAGCAGCAGCAGCAGTGGTCTTTCCAGGTGGCTCAGTGGTAAAGACTCTGCCTGCCAATGCAGGAGACACAGGAGATGCAGGCTGGATCTCTGGGTCGGGAAGATTGCTTGGAGGAAGAAATGGCAACCCACTCCATTTCCTTGCTTGGGAAATTTCCAGAAAATTTCTGTCCATGGAACATTTCCATGGCCTGAGGAACCTGGCAGGCTACAGTCCATGGGGTCACAAAGAGTTAGACACAACTGAGTGACTGAGCACACACACATAATCTCAACTGTATTTGTTTCAAATGCAATTAGATTTCTTAAAGCTGGTGCTGCTGCTAAGTCGCTTCAGTTGTGTCTGACTCTGCGTGATCCCAAAGACAGCCTCCCACCAGGCTCCCCCGTCCCTGGGGTTCTCCAGACAAGAACACTGGAGTGGGTTGCCATTTCCTTCTCCAATGCGTGAAACTGAAAAGTGAAAGTAAAGTCATTCAGTCATGTCCCACTCAGAGACCTCATGGACTGCAGCCTACCAGGCTCCTCCGTCCATGGGATTTTCCAGGCAAGAATACTGGAGTGGGTTGCCATTTCCTTCTCCAGGGGATCTTCCTGACCCAGGGATCGAACCCAGGTCTTCTGTATTAGAGGCAGATGCTTTAACCACTGAGCCACCAGGGAAGTGCAGAGAAATATTTCCCACTAGCATTGTTATGAATGTGTGGATACTTAATGCCTGCTTCTGGGGCCAGAAAATGCTATCTTTAATCTTTCTCTTTTTTTCCTGATGAAGACTCACCAAATATTTAGTACACAGGCAGAGCTTGTTTACTTGCACTCCACAGATACTGCAGTTCTGACAAACTGAAGGCTTGTGCCAAGTCTTTCAGCACCATTTTTCTAAATGCCTTTGTTCACGTCATGTCTCTGAATTATCTCATGTGTTTGAGATAATTCTCAAAATATTTCAAGCATTTTCATTGTTGTATGCACTATGGTGACCTGTGATCAGTGACCTATTGTGTTACTACCACGACTAGATGAAAGCTAGGTTAGCATTTTTTAGCAATGTAGTATTTTTTGGTTGTTTTCTTCTGTGTGTGTGCATACAGTATTTTTATTTGTTTACTTTTGGCTGCCCTGGGTCTCATTGCTATGCTTGGGCTTTCCCTAGTGTGGTGCTCAGACTTACTGTGGTGGCTTCTCTTATTGCAGAGCACTGGTCTAGGGCTCATGGGCTCAGTAGTTCTGATGTACAGGCGTAGTGGCCCTGAGGCATGTGTAATCTTCCTAGACCAGGGACTGAACCTGTGTCTCCTGCTTTGGCAGGGGGATTCTTTACAATTGGACCACGAGGAATGTCCCAAGTATTTTTTAATTAAGGCATGTACATCATGTTTTGAGACAAAATGCTATTACCTACTTAATAAAATACAGTGTAGTAGAAACAAAATTTTTATAGATGCTGCGAAACCAAAAAACTTGTGTGGTTTGATTTATTGTAATATTTGTTTTGTTGGGACCTGATCCCAAAGAATCTCCTAGGAATATCCTGTATGAGAAAATTGGTATTCTAGCAAATGGGCAAATAATAGTTTAGTTTAATCATTTTATAGTTAATAAGAGGCAAACTTTGCTGGAGTCTCACACCCCTCTACTGATTATGATACAGAAAGTTTAATAATACATTTATAAAAGAATAATGAGCCTTCTCTAAATACTTTTTTATGTTAGTCATTTCAGTTCTTAAAACTGATTTTCATGCTAAAGTTGTTAACATCTGTAGCATGACATCTGTATGTTTCCTGTGTATATTCGAGGGATTAGACTTTAGAATACAAATCATTCATTCAATAGTACACTAAAACATCAAGACAATGGTGTATCCCTGCTTACAACTGTCACGAAGAAACCAGAGGACACAGGGAAGATTCTGGGGCTTGTTTTCCCAGGGCTGTGGCATTCTGTGCACATCGACGACCTCCGGAGATCCACAGTCATGGTTTCAGACATAACTAAACTGCAGGATGTGGCCATCAGCCAGCTGTTTAAACCAGAAGATCTCGCTAAGGGTGAGTCCTCGGGGAGGTAGGATGGTGGGAGCGGAAGCCAGGAGGTGTGCACTCTGCTACAAGGACAGGTGCTTAGGCTCCTGTCCCCCAGTCCAACACCTGCCCCTTGGCAAGAGCTCAGGACACATTTGCTGAACTGAGTATTGATGAATCCAGGGCACCGTCTGCTGCTTCCAAGGCCAAGAGAAGACAGTATTTCCACAAGGTCTTTGCAGGTTCCTGTGGAACATGTCAGATTCTGTTTACCCTGGCTTCCGGATCAGCCATCTGAGCCCAAGATGGAAGCTTGGGTTGCCACTGGTGGACCACGTCCAGTGGGCGAATGGAGGCTGATCTGTGTGACTGACGGTCTTTCCTTTGGAGCCCCTTCATGGGGCTGGTGCCAGGGAAACCTGGATAGATCCCCAGCACACAACGCACACGATGTTGTCAGCATTGCCCGCCACTTCTGCCTCTGGACAGTAGCTCCATTGTTTTACTTCTTTGCAGTGGAGGTGGGACTCCGAGCCCAAGAAGATGGTGAGGAGGCGATGGAAACTGAGGCGGTCACATCACAGGAAGTGGCAGAGGTAAAAATGGAGATAGTAAGTCCTGAGATGAACGCTAGCCCAGCCTCCGGACCAGAACATGATGTAAATTCTCACTCTTTCTAGCCCTCTAAGCCCTTGGGCTGTGGGCTCCACTTCCTTAGATTTACACCCAGGGGTCCGAGGAGTGGACTCAGATGGCCAGGGCTCAGCCCAGCACTCCTCCCCCTGCCTCTGTGAGTGCAATTGAGATCACCAACAGCAGATCTGACCTTGGCTTTTCCTGGTGTCCCCTAGACAGTTTTGCTCTATTGCTTGACCACTGACAAGGTCTCCAGGCACATAGGATTGTCTTGTAGTGGATTTTTTTTTTTTTTGGCCACACGACATGGGTTGCAGGGTCTTATCAATAGTTCCCTGACCAGGGATTGAACCCAGGCCCACGGCAATGAAAGTGCAAAGTCCTAATCCCTGGACCTCCAGGGAATTCCCTCACAGTGGTTCTCAGGGGAACTTGACAAGGGCATGTGAGGGGAGCTTGGGCAGGAGGAAAACTGTGCCCGTGCACCCAGTGCCTGGACCTCATCTCTGCCATCACCTGGCTTTTCTTGACGTGTAAGTGGCAGAAATGGAAGGCTTGATTGTCTGTCGACAGACGCAGATCTTGGACACCACCAGGCTGCTGAGAAGCTGTATTCAGGGCGCCGTGGGCATGCTCAGAGACCAGAAAGAGGACTGTCAGCGCAGCGTTCAGAGGGTGTCCATCCTCCTCAGCCTCCTAGACGAAGACGGTGAGTACAGAGGTGTGGGAGCCCCTCTTGTTCACACCCCAACCGAGCTCCTCCATCAGACCCTGAGTCATCCCCCGCTGTAGCTCTCCATGGCTCCCAGAAGCAGCTGGCTCTCGGCGATCTATGCGCGCCTCTGGGATTTCTGTAGACTCGGCCTGGCCAAAGGAGACAGGCTTCCCTTCCTGCTGGGATGGGTCCGGGATGCTGCGCCCACCGCTCGATGCCCAGAGATGTGCTGAATGCACGTCTGCTCTGCTTTTCCACAGCCACTTTCTTGCTGGTCGCTAAGATGCGCCTCTACGTCCTTTTAATGAAGCAGGAAGAAAACGCTATCTACAATGTGAAGGACTGGGTGGTGAGGGAGGCCTACAATCAGGACGCTCTACAGGAGGCCGGCACGTTCAGGTACTGCCAGGAAAGGAAGCCCCGGGAACGGGGAGGGGCTGGGTGCACGTCTCTCCAAGCCGAGGGGCTGCTTCCTTCCAAACCTCTGAGAAATTTAGAGCCATGGACTTTTTTTTCCTGAAGAGCACAAGATAATCTGGATGGTAAGTTNCAATCAGGACGCTCTACAGGAGGCCGGCACGTTCAGGTACTGCCAGGAAAGGAAGCCCCGGGAACGGGGAGGGGCTGGGTGCACGTCTCTCCAAGCCGAGGGGCTGCTTCCTTCCAAACCTCTGAGAAATTTAGAGCCATGGACTTTTTTTTCCTGAAGAGCACAAGATAATCTGGATGGTAAGTTGTATGGGGTTTGCTTGACTCTTTTCTGTACTTTTGTGTGTTTTAAATTTTTTCATAGCAAAAACCAAAACAAACAAAACCCAGAACATCTGTTCTTATCAGATGTCAACTTTTACCACCATGTTCATCACCATAGACATGGTTGCCCTTTTAGGTTGGTAGATTAAAGAGGTGATAGATATGTAGGGGAGGGAAGAACGTTTTTTCCCTAGACCTCCTGCATGAAGTTATTTGATAACCATGAAAATAAGACCCAAAGTATTCACTTATTGTCCATGGTCCTTTTTCTACAAACCTTGATGCTGTGCTCAAGACTAGTCCATGCCAACCTGTACGGTTGAGGGAGAGGGTATTGCTCTGCATCCCACGGTGGGCAGTGGATGATGCCGCCCGCCCCATCTGCAAGGTCTTCTAAGACCTGGGACTTCACCAATCTGGCCCTCAGTTTCTTTGACTCCAGGAAAA
>SJYX01003386.1:5633-23227 GCA_006410675.1 Oreotragus oreotragus
TTACCAGAGGAGAAGAGGCTTTTACCCTCAGCAATGGGAAACATTCAGAGGAAGAACTATAGATGGGTAGAAATCTATCACATATTTGTAATCCAAATTCTGTCCCATAGGATTGGAGCAGAGATACTATATTTTCATGTGCTCATCTCTGGAGTGTGGGTAATAAAAAGTATCACTAATTGAAGTTCCTGTTAGAACCAGTGATGAATGTGTGAATGAAGTAGTTTCCCCTGGGAAAGCAGGATTGCCTAGGCCTGGGTGCTGAGGAATTACTGTGAGCTGGAAGCCATGCTGATCCATATTTACTGTAATTTCTGAATGGGTCATTGCAAATTCAGTCTAAACAAAGGTAATCTAACTTGAAGGGTAAGGCATCATTTGGTGACTTTAGATAGCATAGATACACAACTATTCAGGGAATGAATTCATAGCATTTGGTGATTAGTCTGTTGTCCAGTTGGCAGCTGGGGGTATGGGTCAGCAAACTATATACTCCGTTGACATATATGTTTAATGAAAAGTGCTAGATAGAAAAATATATGAGATATAGGAAGTCTATCAACTAAGTGATAAACTTAACAGAGATAAATAAATACAAAGATATATAATATCTAATGGAATGATAATAACATGTGTCTAGTACCAGATGAGAAGGAATTAAAATGTGAAATTAACAAAAATATGGGAAAATTGTAAAGTCCAACTCCATAGTGAAAGAAGTTAGCTACAGCCTGTGTGGAATACTAGATCCAAACTGGAAAGGAGAATTAAGCAGTGGTGTGTCTTGAATCTGGGAGAGACTGATTAAGATTATCACCTGTGTCAATCTATGTAGTGAGAAGTCACTTGGGAGCTACAGCTTTGAGTCTTCTGCCCTTATCCAAACATTCAGTTTCATCAAATTTAGTGGGATTTTTAAATAAGAATGCCAGAGGAGCCATGATTGTTTTAGCAAACAATTGCAAATTAGTTAAAGCCTTCTAGTGGGCTCAGTGGTAAAGAATCTGCATGCAATGCAGATGTGAGCTCGATACTCGATACTCGGATTGAGATGATCCCCTGGAGGAGGACATGGCAACCCACTCCAGTATTCTTGCCTGGAGGATCCAGTGGACAGAGGAGCATGGCAGGCTACAGTCCACAGGGTTGCAAAGAACGTGACACAGCTGGAGCAACTGAGCACTTGCATAAGCCCAAACAAAGAAATAGAAGAAACGATAATGAAAGAAGAGATCAGAACTGAAAAGTATAACTAAAATAAAATTCTTGGTAAATGATGTCAACAGCAGAATGGAAAGAATAGAGGGACAGTTAGCAAAGTCTGAGACAGAACAATAGAAGCTACTCAATCTGAAAAAACAGAGAGGGAGTAGATGAAAAATAAATGAAGAAATTCAGAGACATGATGGACTGTAACAAAAGAAGTAATATTCATGTCGTGAGAGTCCCAAAAGAGGAGGATAAAGAGTGCAGAGCTGAAAATGTCATAAAAAAAAATAGCAGTTGAAAGATTTCCAAATGTGTGAAAAGGGAAAAACAAAAACAAACCAAAAGAAGTTACAAATTTAAGTCTGAGCAAAACCCAAACTGAATAAATTCAAACAAATCCATGCCAATACAAAATTATAATCAACTTTCTGAAAACTAAAGACAGACACAAATCTACTGAGCAGCCAGGAAAAAAAAAGAAAAAAAGAAGAAGAACCTTACATATAGTAGAAAAGAAATTCAGAAGACATTTAATTTCTTACCTAAAACAGGTGAGAATGAAGTGTTACCAGATGTTTCAAGTGCTGAAAGAAAAGAACTGCCAATACAGAGTTTTATAGATGGAGAAGATTTCCTTTAGCAGTGAAAGGGGAAATTACAAAAAAAAAAAAAAAAACAAACCTGTGTCAAATAAGGAAAACTAACAGAATTTATTTCCAGCAGAACTTACTCTAGTAAAGGTTAAAGGAAGTTTATAAACAAAATAGAACATCAAGAAGGAAGTTATGTTAGGCCAAAGTACAGGTAAATGCAATAGATGATGTTTCTCATCTTGAGTGNAAAAAAAAAAAAAACAAACCTGTGTCAAATAAGGAAAACTAACAGAATTTATTTCCAGCAGAACTTACTCTAATAAAGGTTAAAGCAAGTTTATAAACAAAATAGAACATCAAGAAGGAAGTTATGTTAGGCCAAGGTACAGGTAAATGCAATAGATGATGCTTCTCATCTTGAGTGTTTTAAGTAGTGTTTAAAAATTGAAGAAAATTTATAACGCTGACTGATGTGGTTCCAGATGTATCTGGGCTTCCCAGGTGGCTCAATTGTAAAGAATCTGTCTAGCAATGCAGGAGATACAGGAGATGTGTGTTCGATCCCTGCATAGGGAAGATTCCCCTGGAGGAGGAAATGACAACCCACTCTAGTATTCTCGTCTGGAAAATTCCATGGACAGAAGGGCCTGGTGGGCTACAGTCCATGGGTTTGCAACGAGTCAGACATGACTGAGTGAGCAAGTGACGATGATATGATGTGGTTCTAGATGTATCTAGAGAAAATATTCTAAATAGAGAAGAATAAATGGATATAATGGGAAGTAAATTTTGAACATTAGGTCTAACTACCAAAAATGATAACATTTATAGTCCATGGTAAGTTATATATATGTACAGTAATTCTTAGTTACTTAAAATTGCATGTGAAGAAATATATTCAAAAACACTCAAGATAAATCAAAATGGAATTTTAAAAATAGGTTCAAATAAAACATGAGAGGATAGGAAAAAGAAAGCAGACAAACAGAAGCATAGTGAAGAAACAAAATAAAAAATAACTTGGCAAATTTGAACCAACCATATGCTATCTATAAGAAATTCACTTCTGAAAAACAAAAAAGAAATTTGCTTCCATTAACAATACAGGCAGTTTAAAAACAAAAGGGTAGAACTAGATGTATCATACCAAACAAAACAGAGAAAATTAACATAGTACCCTGAAAAAATAGTAATGAAACAAGAAATATACAATAGAACCTACAGATTTCAAAAAAGTTAATAAGGGAATACTATGCAAAATTATGCACCATATGCTTGACAAGGTAGTTGAAATGGACTGTTTCTTAAAAAACAAAAATTACCACAGTTCATGTAGTGTGAAATAGTTTGAATATCTGTATAACTATTTAGGAAATTAACAAAAAGAATTTGGTAATGTAAAAAAAGAGTTTTGTACTTTGACAAAGTGGAATTTATTCCAAGGATGCAAAGAAGAGTTAGTATTCAAAGAACAATTTATATAATCTATCTTGTGAATCAGCTGAAGAAGAAAAAAATTATTAATATATAATTAAATTTAATGTATATAATTATCTAACCATATCATATAATCAGAAAAGCATTTGCAAAATTCAGCACTCATTCATGATAAAAACTATCAGAGCAATAAACATAGAGGTGGACTTCTTCTTGATGAAGAAATATGACTACATTTAGAAATGGACGCAAAGAAATAGAGGAAAACAATAGAATGGGAAAGACTAGAGATCTCTTCAAGAAAGTTAGATATACCAAGGGAACATTTCATGCAAAGATGGGCTCGATAAAGGACAGAAATGCTATGGACCTAACCGAAGCAGAAGATATTAAGAAGAGGTGGCAAGAATACACGGAAGAACTGTACAAAAATGAAGACTCTTGAGAGTCCCTTGGACTGCAGGGAGATCCAACCAGTCCATCCTAAAGGAGATTAGTCCTGAGTGTTTATTGAAAGGACAGATGTTGAAGCTGAAACTCCAATACTTTGGCCACCTGATGTGAAGAGTTGACTCATTTGAAAAGGCCCTGATTCTGGGAAAGATTGAAGGTGGGAGGAGAAGGGGATGATCGAGGATGCGATGGTTGGATGCCATCACCGACTCAATGGACAGGAATTTGGGTAAACTCCGGGAGTTGGTGATGAACAGAGAGGCCTGGCGTGCTGCAGTCTTTTGGGTTGTAAAGAGTCAGACACCACTGAATGACTGAACTGAACTGAGTGATGGATGCATCTCATCATCTTGCCACCCCCATTGCTCTTAGGACGAAGCAGGAATTGCCTCATGTGACTGACTAGGCTTGACATGCGGTGGTCTGTCTCACCAACCTCCTCACAGGCTGCTCTTAGTTCCTGCAGACAGGCTGACCAACCACCATCTTTTTATTCCCTCTAACAGAGCTTTTTCTTCTCCTCAAGGCCTTTATAATGGCAAAGTTATAGAGATAATTAAATGAAGCCATGAGGATAGGCTCTAATCTAATAGGACTGATATTTTTGTATGAAGAGGAAAATGGGACACAGACACACATAGAGTAAAGACTATGTAAAGATACAGGGAGAAGATGGCTATGTGCAAGACAGAGAGAGAACATCAGAAGAAGCCAGCTCTGCTGACACTTTGATCTTGGATTGCCAGACTCTGGAGCTGTGAGAAAATGAACAATTTAATTATAACAAGGACAACATAGATAAATGGACTTTTCACTGAAGAAAACATACAGATTGCAAGTAAGCAAATGAAAAGATGTTCAACATCATAAACCATCATGAAAATGTTCATTAAAACACCATTGAGATTTTGGTACACGTGTATCAGAATAGCTAAAATCAAAAACACTGACAATGCCAAATGCTGACATGGATGTACAACAACTTGATCACTCATACATTGCTGTTGAGAATGTGAAATAGTTTGGCCATGGTGGAAAACTTTTTTCTCTTTCTTAAACTAAATGAGTAATTACCACAAAACCCAGTGATGCATTAGAATTATGCTCACATAACAAGTATGTACACAAAGTTTGTAGGAACTTTATTAATAATAGCCAAAAATTAGATCCAACTCAGTTGCCCTTCAGTCTGTGTTTGTTAGAACAGTGTTACAGTCATACGATGAGATACTAGTCAACAATAAAAACAAATGAAATATTGATACATGAAACAACCTGAATGAATCCCCAGGGAATTTTGAAGGGTAAAAAAAAGCCTATCTCATAAGGTTACACACTGTATCATTCCATTATATAATCTTGAGGTGACAAATTTATAGCAATGGAGGAGATATCAATGGTTCCAATAGCTGGAGAAACTGTGAGAGAAGTGAGTATGATTATAAAATGGATCCTTGTTCTGATAAAAATGTCCTATGTCCTGATTTATCAATATCAGTGTCTTGGTTGAGATAGTCTGTTATTGTTTGGGGGATGTTAACATTGAGACAAACTTCCTTTTTTGCCTTACAGGCCATTTTCTACTTTATTTCAACACTTGAAGATTTATGATTAGGGCATTCTCTCTGTTGGAATAGTATTTTTGATAAGGTCTTTCCTTATCTAAGTGCCATTTTGCTTTAATTTGATAACCATTTTGCCAGCTGAAGACTCTCAATTTCAGAAAGACAGAAGCAACAGTTTAGATAATAGCCTGACCTTTCATTTAATTGGAAAAATTTGATAAGGAAATTATTTGCCCAGTCTCTACCTCTTGTTTACTTAAAATCATCATCTGGCCCCAAGTATGTAAAATTATCATCTGGTCTCAATTAAAGTAATCAAATTATGGAGGGCCAAGAGAGGGAAACCATTTCAAATTTTGGCAGGTTCTAACAAAATATCAAACTAGAAACAGAACCATAAGCCAAGTTTTATATTTTGCAATTTAGTGGGCATATCCTCAAACCCATTGCATGCTCATTCTTGATCTCAGCTGCTATTGCAAATTAGTTTACAAATATTTTCTTCACTTTGGTCAGGATTGACTAGGGGTCAAACAGTCTTCACCTGTAGGGGAAAAGCCTCAATGCCTATATTTGAGCCATCTGGGAAATTAAGAAACATAACTAAAAGATGCTAAATTTTAGTTTGAAAGCAATTTATGAAAATGTAGACACCAGTCAGTTCATATATACGTGATCTTAAATCAATCAATAATAGATTTATTATAAGAAGCACACTAATTTGTCATCTCCAGGGGCTTCCCTGGTGGCTCAGCAGTAAAGAATCTGCCTGCAATGCAGGAGACGCAAGAGTTGTGGGTTTGCTGTCTGGGTTGGGAAGATTCCCTGGAGAAGGGAATGGCACCCCATTCTGGTATTCTTCCCTGGAGAATCCCATGGACAGAGGAGCCTGATAGGCTACAGTCTGTGGGGTCTCAAAGAGTTGGATTCAACTGAAGCTACTGAGCATGCATGGGCATCACAGTTGTGAATTCATGTGAAATGTCATCAAGCCATTGAAAGCAGGTGAAAATTTATATGGACACAGGGAGACATTGTGCAGTCTTTGCCTACATTTTTGTTTTGTGATTTCTTCTGGCAAATTTCAAAGGTGCCATCTGAAGGAAAGTGTATTTACTCAACTGAGATCAGTTTCCATTTTGGCCAACTTAAATTTCAAAGAATTCAGTGAGGCCTATATTCTATTCATCAAGGGGGAGACCTGGTTCAGGTCAGAATTTTTAACATCCAAATCAGAGTAGTTCAGTTCAGTTCAGTCACTTAGTCATGTCCAACTCTTTGGACCCCATGGACTGCAACATGCCAGGCTTCCCTGTCCATCACCAACCACTGCAGCTTGCTCAAACTCATGTCCATAGAGTTGGTGATGCCATCCAACCATTTCATCCTCTTTAAATTTCTCTGCACTTTTACTAAATCCTTCCTCCAACTTTTTTTCCTACACTACTTTTTCTCCTCATCAGGCAAAAATAAACTCCAAACCTAAAACACCCTTTCATCACCCATCTCTATCAAAATCTTTTAATCTTTTTTTTTATCAAAACCAATATAGTATTGTAAAGTTAAAAAAAAGAATAATAAAAAAAGAAGTAATAGTAACACTACTACTTCTTTCATATGCATACTTTTAAAAGGCTTAAAAAATATACATAGGGATACATGAGAGAGGACAAAAGAGAAGGAAACAGGGAAATATAGCTGATATAATCATACAATAAATGCTTTGAGTTTTTTTGTTTTTATTATTTCATTTAGAATGCTAGTATTTCATATATTTTCCTGTAATTTGCTGTTTTCATTCAATAGTATTTTTGGAATTTCCTGTTTCATGCCTCCATTGGTGCCATGGTACCTTGTTTTTTCCAGAACTTGCCTCTCATTGACAGATTCTTGTAATTTCTCTCTCCAGTACAGCTCCTGTCTCAAGCTAAAAAAAGAATAATAAAAAAAGAAGTAATAGTAACACTACTACTTCTTTCATATGCATACTTTTAAAAGGCTTAAAAAATATACATAGGGATACATGAGAGAGGACAAAAGAGAAGGAAACAGGGAAATATAGCTGATATAATCATACAATAAATGCTTTGAGTTTTTTTATTTTTATTATTTCATTTAGAATGCTAGTATTTCATATATTTTCCTGTAATTTGCTGTTTTCATTCAATAGTATTTTTGGAATTTCCTGTTTCATGCCTCCATTGGTGCCATGGTACCTTGTTTTTTCCAGAACTTGCCTCTCATTGACAGATTCTTGTAATTTCTCTCTCCAGTACAGCTCCTGTCTCAAGCTTGGCACAAGGTCACAACCTTAGTCCCCAGTGACCTTGATTTACTTCCTATCTATGTTACCCATTCCCCTAGAGGAGGAAGTGGCAACCCACTCCAGTGTCTTTGGCTGGAAAATCCCATGGACAGAAGAGCCTAGTGGGCTACAGTCCATAGGGTTGCAAAGAGTCAGACATGACTGAAGTGACTGAGTCCACGTTACCCATCCAGTAGACTTTCCATGGCATCTTCAATAATACAAAATGTGTTTGCAGCATATATGTTGTACCTTCTTCTTTGGTATTATAAATATATAGTAAGAAAGTGAACGCCCCTCTAAGGAAATAAGACCTTTAGAGTATTCATGCACTAAAACAACTATGAGTTAAAATAAAATACTCTACCCTTTGTTTATATTCAATTGAAAATTCCCATGAAATCTTAAGTAACTTTATATAATAGATGAGATTTTCAAAGAAACTTGTTTTCATATGCACTGCATTCACCTGGGTGCTGACATAACAAGAATGGAGAGGTTTTTTTCTTTTTTTGCTTAACTTGACAGTTCTGCCTTTCTACAGGAAGATCTCGGTACAATTTTTTTTTCTTTTTAGTTTTATTATATTTTTAATTAAAAAGGGTAAAGAATTACCTTGGTATTTTGCCATCCCAAATATTGTGAATAAAACTTATATCCAACATTATTTGAGATATTAGAACACTCTGATCAATTATTTAAAAGGGAGTTATTAATTTCAAAGGTCAGAACTTTCTAATAAGCTTGGCATTTCTAGACTATATTAGAAAAATACAACTGGAAAAATAGGATCCAGTGGAATTAATTTTCAAATAATCAGACTTCCAAAAGATAGATGGATGTAAATTAATTAATATAAAATATAAAATTAGAAGGAAATACCTAAATTTTCATGCTATAGGAAATTAAAGTAGCTAACTTTTCACTCGGAGAAGGCACTGGCAACCCACTCCAGTACTCTTGCCTGGAGAATCCCATGGACGGAGGAGCCTGGTGGACTGCAGTTCATGGGGTCGCAAAGAGTCAGACACGATTTCACGACTTCACTTTCACTTTTCAGTTTCATGCATTGGAGAAGGAAATGGCAAACCACTCCAGTGTTCTTGCCTGGAGAATTCCAGGGACGGGGGAGCCTGGTGGGCTGCAGTCCATGGGGTAGCAAAGAGTCAGACACGACTTCGCGACTTCGCTTTCACTTTTCAGTTTCATGCATTGGAGAAGGAAATGGCAAACCACTCCAGTGTTCTTGCCTGGAGAATCCCAGGGACTGGGAAGCCTGGTAGGCTGCCGTCTATGGGGTCGCACAGAGTCGGACACGACTGAAGCGACTTAGCAGCAGCAGCAGCAACATTTCACTGTCCAGCTCTAAACAATGGCTATTGAAAGTTGTTTATTTTTATTGAATATTTTAACCTTGTCAATTTTTGAGATCTATTTGACTGTTTCTTAAGATACTATAAATACTGAGGTATGATGATATGACAATGGATTGCACAAGACCTGCCATGGACTAGATACTTGCATGAAAAGACTTCTTCGAAGGGCACCGAGAGTCTCTTTATACTCACAAAAACTCTTTCACAAATGTCCCAAGAAGTCTAATGAGGCTATCATTAGTATCACGCTTTAAAGTGAAAGCCTAGTCTCAAGAGGACTATTGTGGGAGCTACATTTCCCTGGATAGAGAAGCAGAGGCTATTGTGTGTGTGTGTGTATAATTATAGATCAGATAACTTTTAGCTACTCCTTTAGAAAGTGCACTTGGTTGTGAGAGAGTGCAATGGAAAATATTGCCAAGGTTTACTGGCAGGAAGGTCAGAATGAGTTTGACATGGCTCCTAGAGGGCTTGCTAAAGATGATTCCTCCATGGGCCAGGAGGACACAGAACGACTGTAGTGTCCTTGAATATGGGGAGGTAGGGGTGGGGACAGGGCATTGAGACACCATGGCAAAATGTGGGCAAGGAGACTTGAAGATCCATTTCATTTTGTCACATGTGCCCTTGCAATGATATTGGAATTCACTAAAACCTTTCAGAGGAAAATGACATACATACTTCCATCTAGTTCTTAGACACAGCAATGAGAGTGGAAACATGAGAGCAGCATAAATAGTTCAAAACCATTGTCTAAGATATGGGGTGATAAAGGATATTACAGTGACCCAAAATGCATTTTTAAAATTGAGGCATTTAACTAAATGCTTTATTTAGACATTTAAATTTTAAATTTTCCATGGAGACACAAAGTATCTAGAGTAGTAATATTTGATTAGGGGGAATAAAAATTATATATAATTGTTGGTTGGTTTTATTATAGGTTTTCTGCTATAGAATCAGTGCCTACCAGGTGGCAAACATTTACAAGTTCCTTGCTAGAACTGCACAAATATGCAAATGCTTTAAATGATTTTTAATAAAACCATTCTATTAACATGTAGCAAATAAAATTATGTTAATAAGAGTATTATACTTAAAATTTTTAATTTTCTTCAAATCATTTTAACTTATGAGCTCAAGCTTATGGCTTTCAGAATTTGGAGATTTTAAGCACCATACAGGTGATGGCTTTTCTTTTTAAAATCTTTTTTAGAATTCCTTTATTATAATATAACATATATGTAAAAGTTTATATACCAGACTGTAGCTGGTAGAGTTTTCTCAAACTGCATGTACTTGTGGAAAATATACAATCTATTTTATCCCATCTACTATTGATTGACATTTAAGTAGTTTCAAGTTCAGGGCTAGTTTAATTTGTGTTGCTATAAACATTCTAGTAATTGTCTTTAGGAAAACATGTGTATGCAATTCTGTTAGTTATATACCTGTATGTAGAGTTGTTGAGTCATAGCTTATTCCTATGTTTGGAGGTAGCTCCAAACACTTTTCTAAATTTTTTGTATTACCAAATTATTCTACCAGCTAATACATCCTGTCAATATCATAGGAGAATTGTGGTTGTTTCAAAGCTTTCTAATAGAATTTTGGAATTTTTGTCCTTTTCATTTTATCTGTACCCTAGTCAAATGACCCATTGCCTTTTATTCAAAGCACCATGTTTTCTTCCTTTGTATTTCACTTTCTCCTTGGATTCCTGGAAGCTGTTCTCTTCCCTGGAGAATTCATCTATTCATACACAAATAGCACAGTCTTAATTACTTCAGCTTTATAATAGGTCTTAATTTCAGATATTCCTTTTGCTTCATTGTTTTCTTAAATATTTTTCAACCATTCTTGACCTTTGTATATGCTTATAAATTTTAAAATCAGCTAGTAAATTTCTGCATAAAAACAGCAATGAAATTTTAAAAAAATTAAATTACACTGCATATACAGATCAGTTAAATAAATTGATATCTTTAACTANTTTATTTAGACATTTAAATTTTAAATTTTCCATGGAGACACAAAGTATCTAGAGTAGTAATATTTGATTAGGGGGAATAAAAATTATATATAATTGTTGGTTGGTTTTATTATAGGTTTTCTGCTATAGAATCAGTGCCTACCAGGTGGCAAACATTTACAAGTTCCTTGCTAGAACTGCACAAATATGCAAATGCTTTAAATGATTTTTAATAAAACCATTCTATTAACATGTAGCAAATAAAATTATGTTAATAAGAGTATTATACTTAAAATTTTTAATTTTCTTCAAATCATTTTAACTTATGAGCTCAAGCTTATGGCTTTCAGAATTTGGAGATTTTAAGCACCATACAGGTGATGGCTTTTCTTTTTAAAATCTTTTTTAGAATTCCTTTATTATAATATAACATATATGTAAAAGTTTATATACCAGACTGGAGCTGGTAGAGTTTTCTCAAACTGCATGTACTTGTGGAAAATATACAATCTATTTTATCCCATCTACTATTGATTGACATTTAAGTAGTTTCAAGTTCAGGGCTAGTTTAATTTGTGTTGCTATAAACATTCTAGTAATTGTCTTTAGGAAAACATGTGTATGCAATTCTGTTAGTTATATACCTGTATGTAGAGTTGTTGAGTCATAGCTTATTCCTATGTTTGGAGGTAGCTCCAAACACTTTTCTAAATTTTTTGTATTACCAAATTATTCTACCAGCTGATACATCCTGTCAATATCATAGGAGAATTGTGGTTGTTTCAAAGCTTTCTAATAGAATTTTGGAATTTTTGTCCTTTCCATTTTATCTGTACCCTAGTCAAATGACCCATTGCCTTTTATTCAAAGCACCATGTTTTCTTCCTTTGTATTTCACTTTCTCCTTGGATTCCTGGAAGCTGTTCTCTTCCCTGGAGAATTCATCTATTCATACACAAATAGCACAGTCTTAATTACTTCAGCTTTATAATAGGTCTTAATTTCAGATATTCCTTTTGCTTCATTGTTTTCTTAAATATTTTTCAACCATTCTTGACCTTTGTATATGCTTATAAATTTTAAAATCAGCTAGTAAATTTCTGCATAAAAACAGCAATGAAATTTTAAAAAAATTAAATTACACTGCATATACAGATCAGTTAAATAAATTGATATCTTTAACTATTTGGTTTTACAAAGTAAGAACCTAGTTTAGTTTTTTGTTTATTTAATTTTTTAATCTTGTTTCAATCTCTCATTTTTGGCAGCTATATTTCTATTGTTGTTGTTCAGTTACTAAGTTGTGTCCAACTCTTTGCAACCCCATGGACTGCAACACACCAGGCTTCTCTGTCCTTCATTCCCCAGAGTTTGCTCAAACTCTTGTCCACTGAGTCACTGATGCCATCCAACCATCTCATCATCTGTCACCCCCTTCTCTTCCTGCCCTCAATCTTTCTCAGCATCGGGGTCTTTTCCAGTGAATCGGCTCTTCACATCAGGTGGCCAAAGTACTGGAGCTGAATATTTGCTTTAAAAATACTACTATAAAATATATTTTTTAATTTATAATTTTTGTTACTGGTATGTAAAGTTAGTATTTTTTAATATATTGTCTTTATATACAACTACTTTGATAAACTTGCTTATTTCCATCACTTTGTACTTTTTAAACCACATTTTCTGTAGCAATTCTGTGAGGGCTTACTGAACAGACTAGGTCACCCAGTAGAGTTTTTAATAGAAGTGGTCATGATGAAACGGAAATCTGAGTTCTTGTTCGTGGAGCTGAAGAATGAGCTTTGCAAACATGCAAATACTCATGGTAGCAAGCAAACAAGATTCATTTCAGAGAGAAGGTACAAAGCTCTCAGCATAGAGAGGGTGTAAAGTGCCCTGAAAAGGTGAGACTTACAGCAGTTTGTATTGCTGCTGCTGCTGCTGCTAAGTTGCTTCAGACATGTCCGACTCTGTGTGACCCCAGAGACGGCAGCCCACCAGGCTCCCCCGTCCCTGGGATTCTCCAGGCAAGAATACTGGAGTTGCCATTTCCTTCTCCAATGAATAAAAGTGAAAAGTGAAAGTGAAGTTGCTCAGTCGTGTCTGACTCTTTGCGACCCATGGACTGCAGCCTACCAGGCTCCTCTGTCCATGGGATTTTCCAGGCAAGAGTACTTTGCTAGTATTGATTTATACACATTTGATTGGTTCTTACTTTTAACGTATGTCATTTCTAACCAATTAGCTTAAAGGTCATGATGTTTAATGTGACATTTTTATGGCTTCTTTTGATCCTTGGATTCTTAGTTTTCTTAGACATGAAGTCACCATCCTTGCCGTTTTCTCATGACATTCTGATTGGTTCAATTCCTTGGTAGGGAACTAAGATCTTGTTTCAAGTCACTGCTTACTGCTCTCTCCTTGAGATCAGAAAGACAGAATGGAAACAGGAAATTGCTAAGATGTTAGTGCTTCTGTTCTAATTTTAAGGCAGTTATTTACAGGCAATAGTCATAGTGATGATTTTGCAAAATAATCTGTACAGGATTTTGCAGTAAGATTTTGAAAACTGTATCTTGATTTCAAGAAAAAGGAAAAAAAAATGCTAACTGCAGTTTGGAATTTATATTTACCTATTGCTTTTCTTTGAAAATGTTACTAAATGTTTGGGCTTTTAAGTTCTCTGTCCTCTTTTCCCATTTGAAAAATGTGAATAATAGCAATATCTTTCTCATAGTAATACTTTGAGATTAAATGAATTAATACATGTAAATATGTGTACCTGGCATATATGCTATGCTCAATTTATGACATAAATCATTATTTTTATTAGCTATATTTAGTGTCATGAATTCCTAAGGGCAAAAATGAATGTTTCAGAATTTTAATTTTTATTTGTCCATTTTAATATTTTGTACCAAATCACTGATACATAATATGAAAATGAATAAATGAAATGTGTGTATGAAGAACTTTGCATTAAAAATAAGTTCTCCCCACATCATCCCTCCAGATCATCCCCATACACCAGCCCCAAGCATCCTGGAGGTGGGAAGGGGGTTCATGTTTGGGAGTTCGTGTAAAAAAATAAATTAAAAAAAAAAAAAAAAGTTCTCTTCAGTGTTAGATACAGAAAAGAAACAACCCTTAAATCAAGGGTTGAAACAATCAAGTTTATTATGAAAAATTAGATGTAGTGGATTTGAAATTAATATTTAACAAATACTATGTTATTGTGGTTCCTTTAATTTGCTTTTGTATATCCCATGGTGTAAAAGGGAGAAATAAATTTCTAAGCCCAAAGATAGTAATAGATTGTAAATTATTTATACCTTTAACTTTCTCTGTGTTGTGTCAACAAATGGGCAAAATAACTCAGAACAATTAGAAATGCTTATCTCTTGGGGTAACCATTAACTCCACCATAGAGCCACCAGAACTTGCACAGGGCTGGGGAAACAGACTCCTGGAAGGCACAAATAAAAACCTTGTGTGCACCAGGACCCAGGAGAAAGGAGCAGTGACCACACAAGAGACTGACCCAGACTTGACCATGAGTGTCCAGGAGTCTCTTGCAGAGGCCTAGGTTGGCAGTGGCCTGCTGCAGGGTCTGGGGCACTGAGTGCAACAGTGCATGCATAGGACCTTTTGAAAAGGTCACCATAATCTTCATTACCTCCACCATAGTTTGGCCTCAGATCAAATAACAGGGAGGGAACACAGTCCAACCCATTAACAAAATTGTATTAAAGATTTACTGAGCATGGTCCCACCTATCAGAACAAGACCCAGTTTCTCCTTCAGTTTTTCTCTCCCACCAGGAAGTTTCCATAAGCTTCTTATCATTATCCATCAGAGGGCCAACAGACTGAAAACCACAATCACAGAAAACTAACTAATCTGATCACAAGGACCACAGCTTTGTCTAACTCAAAGAAACTATGAGCCATGCTGCGTAGGGCCACCCAACATGGACAGGCCATGGTGGAGAGTTCTGACAAAACATGGTCCACTGGAGAAGTGAATGACAAACCACTTCAGTATTCTTGCCTTGAGAACCCATGAACAGTATGAAAAGAAAAAAAGATCAGCTACTGAACGATGAACTACCCAGGTCATTAGGTGCCCAATATGCTACTGGAGATCAGTGGAGAACCAACTCCAGAAAGAATGAAAAGATGAGCCAAAGCAAAAACAGCACCCATTTGTGGATGTGACTGATGGAAGTAAAGTCTGATGCTGTAAAGAACAATATTGCATAGGAACTTGGAATGTTAGGTCCATGAATCAAGGTAAATTGGAACTGGTCAAACAGGAGATGGCAAGAATGAATATTGACATTTTAGGGATCAGTGATGGAGAAGGCAATGGCACCCCACTATAGTACTCTTGCTTGGAAAATCCCATGGAGGGAGGAGCATAGTAGGCTGCAGTCCATTGGGTCGTTAAGAGTCAGACACGACTGAGTGACTTCACTTTCACTTTTCACTTTCATGCATTGGAGAAGGAAATGGCAACCCACTCCAGTGTTCTTGCCTGGANATGGCACCCCACTATAGTACTCTTGCTTGGAAAATCCCATGGAGGGAGGAGCATAGTAGGCTGCAGTCCATTGGGTCGTTAAAAGTCAGACACGACTGAGTGACTTCACTTTCACTTTTCACTTTCATGCATTGGAGAAGGAAATGGCAACCCACTCCAGTGTTCTTGCCTAGAAAACCCCAGGGACGGGGGAGCCTCGTGGGCTGCTGTCTCTGGGGTCGCACAGAGTCGTACACAACTGAAGCGACTTAGTAGCAGCAGCAGTAGCAGGGATCAGTGAACTAAAATGGTTGAATGGCATAACTGACTCAATGGACATGAGTTTGAATAACTCTAGGAGTTGATGATGGATAGGGAGGCCTGGAGTGCTGCAGTCCATGGGGTCGCAAAGAGTTGGACATGACTGAGCAACTCAACTGAACTGAACTGAACTAAAACAGACTGGAATGGGTGAATTTAACTCAAATGATCTTTATATCTACTACTGTGGGCAAGATTCCCTTAGGTGAAATGGAATAGCCCTCATAGTCAGCAGAAGAGCTGAAATGAAGTACTTGGATGCAATCTCAAAAATGACAGAATGATCTTTGTTTGTTTCCAAGGAAAACCATTCAGTATCACAGTAATCCAAGTCCATGCACCAACCAGCAATGCTGAAGTAGTTGAACCTGAATGGTTCTACGAAGACATACAAGACCTTTTAGAACTAACATGCAAAAAAGATGTCCGTTTCATGATAGGGGACTGGAATGCAAAAGTAGGAAGTCAAGAGATACCTGCAGTAACAGGAAAAATTGGCCTTGGAGTACAAAATGAAGTAGGTCAAAATCTAACAGAATCTTGCCAAGAGAACACACTGGTCATAGCAAGCACCCTATTTCAACAACTCAAGAGAAGATTCTACCCATGGACATCACCAGGTGGTCAACACCAAAATCAGATTGATTGTATTTTTTGCAACAAAAGATGGAGAATCTCTATATAGTCAGCAAAAATAAGGTCAGGAACTGACTGTGGCTTGGATCATGAACTCCTCATTGCCAGATTAAGGCTTAATTGAAGAAAGTAGGGAACACAACTAGACTATTCAGGTATGACCTAAATAAAATCACTTACAATTATACAGTGGAAATGACAGATACAAGGGATTAGATCTGATAGACAGAGTGCCTGAAGAACTATGGACAAAGGTTTGTGACATCATACAGTAGGCAGTGATCAAGACCATCCCCAGGAAAAGAAATGGAAAAAGGCAAAATGGTGGTCTGAAGAGGCCTTACAAATACCTGGGAAGAGAAGAGAGACTGAGGGCAAAGGAAAAAAGGAAAGATATACCCATTTGAATGCAGAGTTACAGCAAATAGTAAGGAGATATAAGAAAGCCATCCTCAGTGAGCAATGCAAAGAGAAAGAGGAAAGCAACAGAATGGGAAAGACTAGAGATCTCTTCAAGAAAATTAGAGATAATAGGGAAACACTTCATGCAAAGATGAGCACAGTAAAGGACAGAAATGGTATGGACCTAACAGAGGCAGAAGATATTAAGAAGAGGTGGCAAGAATACACAGAAGAACGGAACAAAAAAGATCTTCATGACCCAGATAATCATGATGGTGTGATCACTCACCTAGAGCCAGACATCCTGGAATGTGAAGTCAAGTGGGCCTTAGGAAGCATCACTACGAACAAAGCTAGTGGAGGTGATGGAATTCCAGTTGAGTTATTTTGAATCCTAAAAGATGATGCTGTGAAAGTGTTGCACTCATTATGCCAGCAAATTTGGAAACTCAGCAGTGGCCACAGGACGAAAAGGTCAGTTTTCATTCCAATCCCTAAGAAAGGCAATGCCAAAGAATGTTCAAACTATCACACCATTGCACTCATTTCACACCTAGCAAAGTAATGCTCAAAAATTTCCAAGCCAGGCTTCAACAGTACATGAACCATGAACTTCCAGATGTTCAAGCTCGATTTAGAAAAGGCAGAGGAACCAGAGATCAAATTGCCAACATCCGCTGGATCATGGAAAAAGCAAGAGAGTTCCAGAAAAACATCTGTTTCTGCTTTATTTATTATGTCAAAGCCTTTGATTGTGTAGATCACATCAAACTGGAAAATTCTTCAAGAGATGGGAATACCTGA
>SJYX01003387.1:0-59856 GCA_006410675.1 Oreotragus oreotragus
AAATGTTCCCTTGGTATCTCTAATTTTCTTGAAGAGATCTCTAGTCTTTCCCATTCTGCTGTTTTCCTCTATTTCTTTGCACTGATCGCTGAGGAAGGCTTTCTTATCTCTCCTTGCTATTCTTTGGAACTCTGCATTCAGATGTTTATATCATTCCTTTTCTCCTTTTCTCCTTTGCTTTTTGCTTCTCTTCTTTTCACAGCTATTTGTAAGGCCTCCTCAGACAGCTATTTTGCTTTTTTGCATTTCTTTTCCATGGGGATGGTCTTGATTTAAGGGACCAGTTCTGATGAACTATGGTTGTTTGGTGGTATATGCAAATTCGCAACCATTCGTATGAAGTGGCATCTATGGTATGCCAAATAACTGTTAACTGTCAATTACTATAAGGGGCTTCCCCAGTGGCTCAGCAGCAAAGAATACGCCTGCAATGCAGTAGACACAGGGGATGTGGGTTCTATCTCTGGGTTGGGAAGATACCCTGGAGGGGGCACGGAAACCATTCCAGTATTCTTGCCTGGAGAATCCCATGGTTAGAGAGGAGCTTGGCAGGCTACAGTTCACAGGGTTGCAAAGAGCTGGACACAACTAAACTGACTTAGCATGCACGCACGCACAACCATAAAACTTAGAAAGTAAAAGTCTAAAATTTGATTTGCTAAAACTCAAAACCTATATATGGGGAAGAGCCAATAGATAGTTTAATAGATATCAATTTCACAACAAGTGGCCAAAAGTTATAGCTAGAACTCAAAAAGGGAATATATCCCATAGAAGGGCATAATTTGCCTTTGAAACCATACTTATTATTGTTGGTAGTAAAAGAAAAAGTATACCAGTAAAATTAACTGTGTATCCCAAATACACCAAAAAGCTTTAAAGAACTAAGTCAGTAGGCTTCTTAACTAGAAATGAAGTACCCAGAAGTTAAAAAAAAAACTTTTTAAGACAAAAAACACACCTTTTGCTTGGGAAATGAATCCCAAAATTTATTAACATATGGCAAATTACAGAATAATTTGACTCAAATATGTACATATAGCTTATTTTGTTGTAGCCCAGTAGCTAAGTCATGTCTGACTCTCTGCAACCCCATTGATTGCAGCACACCAGGCTTCTCTGTCCTTCAGCATCTCCTGGAGCTTGCTCAAACTCATGTCCATTAGTAATGCCATCCAACCATCTCATTCTCTGTCACCCCCTTCTTCTCTTGTCCTTAATCTTTCCCAGGATCAGGGTCTTTTCTAACGAGTCAGCTCTTTGCATCAGGTGGCCAAAATATTGGAACTTCAGCATCAGTCCTTCCAATGAAGATTCAGGGCTGATTTCCTATAGCATTGACTGGTTTGATCTCCTTGCTGTCCAAGGGACTCTCAAGAGTCTCCTCCAACACCACAGTTCAAAGTGTCAATTCTTCAAAACTCAGCCTTCTTTATGGTCCAACTCTCACATCCATACATGACTACTGGAAAAACCAAAGCTTTGACTAGACGGACCNCTGATTTCCTATAGCATTGACTGGTTTGATCTCCTTGCTGTCCAAGGGACTCTCAAGAGTCTCCTCCAACACCACAGTTCAAAGTGTCAATTCTTCAAAACTCAGCCTTCTTTATGGTCCAACTCTCACATCCATACATGACTACTGGAAAAACCAAAGCTTTGACTAGACGGACCTTTGTTGGCAAAGTGATGTTTCTGCTTTTCAATATGCTGTCTAGGTTGGTCATAGTTTTTCTTCCAAGGAGCAAGCGTCCTTTAATTTCAGGCTGCAGTCACTATCTGCAGTGATTTTGGAACCCAAGGAAATAAAGTCTGTCACTGTTTGCATTGTTTCCCCATCTATTTGCCATGAAGTGATAGGAGCAGATGCCATAATCTTAGTTTTCAGAATGTTGAGTTTTAAGCCAGCCTTTTCACTTTTTTCTTTCACTTTCAAGAGGCTCAGCTCATTAGTTGCTCTTCACTTTCTGCCATTAAAGTGGTATTATCTACATATCTGAAGCTGTTGATATTTCTCTCTGCAATCTTGATTCCAGCTTGTGATTCATCCAGCCCAGCATTTCACATGAAGTACTTTGCATGTAAGTTAAATAAGCAGGGTGACAACATACAGCCTTTCCCGATTTTGAACCAGTTCGTTGTTCCATGTCCAGTTCTAATTGCTGCTTCTTGACCTGTATACAGGTTTCTCTGGAGGCAGCTAATATGGTCTGGGATTTCCATCTCATTACGAATAATCCACAGTTTGTTGTGATCCAGTCAAAGGCTTCAGCGTAGTCAATGAAGCAGATGTTTTTTTTGGAATTCCCTTACTTTTTCTATGACCCAGCATATGCTGGCAAAACACCCTCTCCCAATAACATAAGAGATGACTCTACACATGGACATCACCAGATAGCCAGTATTGAAATCAGACTGATTATATTCTTTGCAGCCGAAGACACAGAAGTACTATACGGTCAGCAAGAACAAGACTTGGAGCTGACTGTGGCTCAGATCTTCAGCTCCTTATTGCAAAATTTAGGCTCAAATTGAAGAAAGTAGGGAAAACCACTAGGCCATTCAGGTATGACCTAAATCAAATCCCTTGTGATTATACAGTGGAGCTAATGAATAGATGCAAGGGACTAGATCTGGTAGACAGACTGCACGACGAACTATGGATGAAAGTTCGTAACACTGTATAGGATGTAATGACCAAAACCATCCCCAAGAGAAAGAAATGCCAGAAGACGAAGTGGCTGTCTGAGGAGGCCTAATAAATAGCTGAGAAAAGAGAAGCAAAAGGCAAAGGAGAAAGGGAAAGATATATCCAACTGAATGCAGAGTTCCAGAGAATAGCAAGGAGAGATAAGAAAGCCTTCTTAAATGACCAATGCAAACAGTATAACTTAGTTTAGATCATACTTGCTATAACTTCTGTGTGTTAGTAGCTCAGTCATGACTGACTCTGAAACCTTCCATAACCAACACAAGTTTAACCTGTGTGCCTGGTGACTCTAATTATTCCAAATGAATTTTTTAATATTTTGTTATGCACTAAAATACAAAAATCATATGTCCTAAACAAATTTCTACAGTTTGAAGAATATGGTTAAATAATTAATAAACAGTACCCTGAACAACATTTCAATAGTTTTTTTTTTTTCCCCGCATCAGTTTTTTCAAATGTTTGTTTATATCATTTAAGGGTCCTGAGTTTTGATTAAAATTCAGTGCTATAGAAGCTACATATATGATATCAAAATGTCCTAAGTAAGAATGGTCTATATTTGACTCCCTTATCCACTTCTGAGATGTGGAAAGCCCCATATTTTTTCATTAGTCTTTTCCTCCTCCTTTAGCTATTCTTTCTCCATTCAGCTGCATGACATTAATTACCTACCAACCCATATAATCTTGAGCTTACATCTTTCTCCTAAGTTCTAGATCCACACTCTCCAATGTGGTAGCCGTCAGTCATTGTGGCTACTGAAGTCCCAAACTATCATAAAGCAATGACAGCATCACTGGAATGGATAACTTCAAACGGACTATTTTAAAAAACATTGAGTACATCAACTATTGTACATTTACTAAAAATCAATCTCATTAAATTGTAATTACACCTCAGATCTTACTTCAATTTATATAAATCTGAGGAACTGAAGTCTAGAAGCTTACCATTTTTACTATATCAGAATACGCTGATTCAACAATTACACCACGATTAGTTGAAACATACTCAACCAGTTCATTCAATGTTGCTCTTTTAATTTCTTTGCTCTTCAAGTCTGAAACAGAGTCCATGAAATCAAACAGTATGCAACACTGCTGCAACTTCTGACAGAAAAGCTCTTGCTGTTCATTTGAGGTGGCATCTATAAATAAAAATAGAGAGAAACTTAGAAATGACCTACTCAGAAGTTACCTTCATATGTTTACTATTTTGTAGAAACTATTCACATACATAAAATAAAATTTCTCTCAAAACCCTAGTGAGAAATTTACCATATAATCCCATTATTTATGCCAGGAATGAAATTTTACATTCCTCCTCTCTCACTACCCATAATCAATCATTAAGTATTACTGATTCAATTTTTT
Source organism: Oreotragus oreotragus (assembly GCA_006410675.1). Classification (NCBI taxonomy): domain Eukaryota; kingdom Metazoa; phylum Chordata; class Mammalia; order Artiodactyla; family Bovidae; genus Oreotragus; species Oreotragus oreotragus. The sequence continues at coordinate 4,087 of SJYX01003387.1, forward strand.
TATCTGGAATCTATCCTCTTCTTGTCACTCCCTCTGCCACTTTAATGACTCATACATTCATCATTTAGACTACAGCCATGGCATCTTAGGGCTTCCCACATGACGAGGTGGTAAAGAATCCACCAGCTAACACAGGAGACTCAAGAGACATGGGTTCAATCCCTATTTGGGAAGATATTCTGGAGTAGGAAATGGCAACCCATTCCAGTATTCCTGCCTGGAAAATTTCATGGACAGAAGAGCCTGGTGGGCTACAATCCATGGGGTCGCAAGAGAGTCAGACATGACTTAGAGGCTAAACCACCACCACCACCACCACCTACCAGCGCCCTCCTCCAAGGGATCGTCCCAACTCAGAGATGGCTCCTCAAGGGCAAGGCTCACTCACTGAGCAGGCTTCCCTTTTCATCTCTTTTACTACTACTAACATGGGATACACAGGGGGTTTCCCAGGTTTTTTCCCAGTGCTAAAGGATCCACTGGCCAATGCAGGAGTCACAAGTTGAATCCCTAGGTCAGGAAGATCCCCTAGAGAAGGAAATGGCAACACACTCTAGTATTCTTGCCTGGGAAGTCCCATGGACAGAGAAGCCTACTGGGCTAAAGTCCATGGGGTTCTCTTACATGACAGGCTAGTAGCCTACAGCTAACATGTTCGAAGACACAATATGACCTTCAAGACTAGCAAATAGTAGATTCAGGAACATGTTACATATAAAAAGTAAGTTTCTTTTTCTGGGCAGCTATCTCTTCAGCCTCCTCTGAGAATAAATTCATGTTTTTCATAGCTTCTCAACTGAGTAATGTGCTACTTAACCTAAAGACTTCTTTCAAGTTGCTTTCTCCTCCAGAATTATGTCCCAGCATTACCTAATATTTGGAAGGAAGAGGTCACCTTTGGATTTTACCAAACATTAGATATATTTAGAAAGCAGTTTTAACATTTCAACTCATTTGGCACTGAGTTAAAATACAAATGTTCAGTCCTGAAATTTTTGTTACGTATTGAGGAACAGAAAAATCTTTTTATGTAAACACCTCCTGTAAGTACATGTTCTATAGAGTAGTCTGAACATAATAAAACATAACACTGCTAACATTAGCATTTCCTTCATGCCAAATACAATTCTAAGTGTTTCCTATGTCTATTTATTTAACTTTAAAACAGTCCTTCGAGGCTAGTTTTGAAAGTTAGAGATGATATCCTGTCTTCAAGAGCTTAGAAGCAAGTTGAAAAGGCAAGATACAAAACCTTAAAAAATATAACCTGGAGTCAAAAAGAACTTGAGAGTGCTTACAAGATTAAATATAAACAGAACAATTAAAAATAAAATCAGGATTAATTAAAAGCAGGAAAACTATACAAGGTATTTGACTGTTGTATTTAAGCACTCTGCACGGAGTCTCTTGGAAGCTAAGGTAAAACAATGGTGGAAGAGTTGATCAGATTGGAAAAGGTTAAGTGAGAGAAGAGAGGATGCTCCTGTCGTCTACTATTGGTTGGCCTACTTCTAGGTTCAAGACACATAACATTTTTATATTGGTCAAATTTTTACAATGGTTATCCTAGTAAAAAAAAAGATCAATGGTTTCACCATTAAAAAATTATAAAACAGATGTTTAATATAGCCTAACTCTGAGGGATCTTTCTGAAACATCAATTTTCAGAATTTTCTCATAAGAAAAAGAGATTAAAAATATATTTCAATTACCTGAAAAAATAAAACTATAGCTTGGCTGTATTTCATAAATATGAATAAAAAGTAATCTGTGAGAAAAAGAATGTAAAATAATTTTGCTTACTAAATGTAAAAAGTACAGACATTGTCTACACTGAGACTTTATACTTCAGTTTGCCCATTACAAGCATGCTTTGCAAATGAAGTATGCTCAGTGGTGTTTCAATATGGCAATGCAGTACTTTTAGGTGGTAAGGTCACATATTGTTTTTACTTGGCTGTTTTTACTAGGCCAATGTAATACACTTGAAATACCAATATATTCATACTTATCATCATTGCTTCAAAATACCTCTGATATTGATAACAAGGTTCAGTCAGTTCAGTCTCTCAGTCGTGTCCGACTCTTTTCGACCCCATGAATCTCAGCACGTCAGGCCTCCCTGTCCATCACCAACTTCTGGACTTCACTCAAACTCATGTCCATCGAGTCAGTGATGCCATCCAACCATCTCATCCTCTGTTGTCCCCTTCTTGAAAACCATAGCTTTGACTATACAGATCTCTGTCAGCAAAGTGATATCTCTGCTTTTTAATATGCTGCCTAGATTTGTCATAGCCTTTCTTCCAAGGAGCAAGTGTCTTTCAATTTCATGGCTGAAGTCACCATCCACAGTGATTTTGGAGCCCAAGAAAACAGTCTGTGACTGTTTCCATTTTCTCATATCTATTTGCCATGAATTGATGGGACTGGAGGCCATGATATTAGTTTTTTGAATGTTGAGTTTTAAGTCAACTGTTTCACTCTCCTCTTTCTAGACTGCAAGAAGATCTANCTGAAGTCACCATCCACAGTGATTTTGGAGCCCAAGAAAACAGTCTGTGACTGTTTCCATTTTCTCATATCTATTTGCCATGAATTGATGGGACTGGAGGCCATGATATTAGTTTTTTGAATGTTGAGTTTTAAGTCAACTGTTTCACTCTCCTCTTTCTAGACTGCAAGAAGATCTAACCAGTCCATCCTAAAGATCAGTCCTGGGTGTTCATTGGAAGGACTGATGTTGAAGCTGAAACTCCATTACTTTGGCCACCTCATGTAAAGAGTTGACTCATTGGAAAAGACCCTAATGTTGGGAAGGATTGGGGGCAGGAGCAGAAGGGGATGACAGAGGATGAAATAGCTGGATAGCATCACTGAATCGATGGACGTGGGTTTGGGTAGACTCTGGGAGTTGGTGATGGACAGGGAGGCCTGGCGTGCTGCAATTCATAGGGTCGCAAAGAAATGAACATGACTGAGCGACTGAACTGAACTGAATTTTCACCTTCATCAAGTGGCTTTTTAGTTCCTCTTTGCTTTCTGCCATTAGAGTGGTGTCATCTGCATATCTGAGGTTGTTGATATTTCTCTTCTATCAACTTTGATTCCAGTTTTGAGTTTCATCCAACCTGTCATTTCACATGGTATACTCTACATAGAAGTTAAATAAGCAGGGTGACAATATACAGCCTTGACATACTCCTTTCCCATATTTAACCAGCTCATTGTTCCATATCTGGTTCTAAATTTGCTTCTTGACCTGCATACATGTTTCTCAGGAGGCAGGTAAACTGCTCTGGTATTCCCATCTCTTTAATAATTTCCCACAGTTTGTTGTGATCCACACTGTCAAAGGCTTTAGCATAGTCAATGAAGCAGAAATAGAAGTTGTCTCATGTTACAGAGTTTATTTTAAAGTCTATTTTAGTCTAACATGAATATTGTTCCTCCAGCTTTCTTGATTTCTATTTGCATAGAATACCTTTTTCGATCCCCACACTTTCATTCTATATGTGTCCCTAGATGTGAAGTGAGTCTCTTGTAGACAGCATTTATGGGTCTTGTTTTTGTATCTACTCAGTCAGTCGATGTCTTTTGGTTGGACCATGTGCATTTGCATTTAAGTTAGTTATCTGTTTTCATTTAAGTTAATTTTTGATATGTATGTTTCTATTGCCATTTTGTTATTTTGGATTTTTTGTAGGTATTTTCCACAGTTTATTGTGATCCACACAGTCAAAGGCTTTGGCATAGTCAATAAAGCAGAAATAGGATACAGGTTCAAAAAAGGCACTTTCAGACCTGCAACTACTTGGAAAACTTAGCACCCTCAAACAACCTTTTATAGGAAATTCTGAGGACATGACGCAGCAATAGGGAGAGAGGGAAAGGAATGGAATCCAGGAATTACAGAAATTCAAGAAAAGCAGACCTAGAGAAAAACTGGATCAGTTTAGAGCAGGAGGAAAGGCCCTAAGAAACTGGTCTCTAAAGCAGAATCATTAGGCTATCTTATCATATGGAGATTTGCAGGAAAAAACTGAGAGTATGTTAAAGGCGGGAAAAAAATAGACAATTAGAAATTCCAGGAAATACTTTAAAAAACTAAATAATAAAGGAAATATATTATGCAGCTCTGGAGCCTATGCAGTCACACATAAACCCTGCCCACTGGCTTTCAACTTTTAGAATTAATTTACATAAAACTTAATTATGGCCGTAGAAAATATTAACCTTAAAAATGTAAAGATGACAAAAGCTGAGGGTGAAAGGAGAGGAGGAGAAACTGAGGGGCACTACCTTTCCAACTTTACTTCCCATCATTCCCCCTTTACATCCTAAGTTCCATTCATGCTGACAGTTCCGAGTTCCCCAGGTGGCCCGTTTGCACATGTACTGGCTGGAATGCACTTTCCCATCATTATTTCTTCATCTTCTTTAGAAGCAAATAAAGACAGTGCCCATGCAAACACTACTCAATGAGTAAAAAACTTTATTTTAAAAATTTTTAATTGGAGGATAACTGCTTTACAAGGCTGTGTTAGTTTCTGCTGTACAAACAGCGTGAATCAGCTCTCAGTATACATATATTCCCTCTGTCTTGAGCCTCCCTCCCACCCCTCTAGGTCATCACAGAGCACTGAGCTGAGCTCCCTGTGCTATACAATAGCTTCCTACTAGTTATCTACTTTAAACATGTTACCTATATACGTCAGTGCTACTTTCTCAATTCATCCCACTCTTTCCTCTTGCAGTTAAAAAACTTTAGTCAAAAGATTTTAAGTCTACCAGGACCTAAACACAACTATACCTTGTATTGTGAGACAGAGAATCAGGATATGTTAAGCCTAATATCATTAATTTATAAAAACTTCCTTTGTACTAATTTCAAGCTTATCAAGTACAGTGTTGTGTTAGTCTCTCAGTTGTGTTAGACTTTTACAACCCCAAAGACTACAGCCCACCAGGCTCCTCTGTCCATGGGATTCTCCAGGCAAGAATACTGGAGTAGGATGCCATTTCCTTCTCCAGGGGATCTGCCTGACCAAGGATAGAATTCAAGTCTCCTGCAGTGCAGGCATTCTTCACCATCTGAGCCACCAAGGGAAGCCCAGAACTACTGCAAACTATCAAGCGCAGTAGTTCTAAAATTTGTTCACAAATTATTTGATACTCCTTTCTTCAGAAGGTGGAGTCTACTTCAGTTCAGTCGCTCAGTCATGTCCGACTCTTTGTGACCCCATAAATCGCAGCACACCAGGCCTCCCTGTCCATCACCAACTCCCGGAGGTCACTCAGACTCATGTCCATCGAGTTCGTGATGCCATCCAGCCATCTCATCCTCGGTCGTCCCCTTCTCCTCCTGCCCCCAATCCCTCCCAGCATCAGAGTCTTTTCCAATGAGTCAACTCTTCGCATGAGGTGGCCAAAGTACGGGAGTTTCAGCTTTAGCATCATTGCTTCCAAAGAAATCCCAGGGTTGATCTCCTTCAGAATGGACTGGTTGGATCTCCTTGCAGTCCAAGGGACTCTCAAGAGTCTTCTCCAACACCATAATTCAAAAGAATCAATTCTTCGGCGTTCAGCCTCCTTCACAGTCTAACTCCCACATCCATACATGACCACGGGAAAAACCATAGCCTTGACTAGATGGACCTTAGTCGGCAAAGTAATGTCTCTGCTTTTGAATATACTATCTAGGTTGGTCATAACTTTTCTTCCAAGGAATACTTCTCCTGCCGTCAATGTGGGCTAGACTAAAGTGACTTGTTTCCAGGGAACAGAGTGAATACTGCGGAAGTGATGCAACATGACTTCCAAGGTGGATTTTTGCTGGAGTCACAAGAGATCTCAAGGTTCACAGAATAAACTATTTGAGAAAAAAGTAACACTATACAGTTGAGTACAGAACCTAGCTGATCACCTGACTCATTTGATATTAGTGAACTTTGTAAGAAGTTTTTGAAGTAAATTAGAGTCTTTAGAAAAATGTAAGGAAGTTTTACACTGTACTCTTTGGTGTCAGTTTATGAAACCTATTTAGAAAGACTGTACCACCAAATTAACAGGTATTTAAGACAAGTTCAGGTTTTTTAACATAGTACAAGTTGTATCTGACTATATAGGTATCATGGAATACATGAAAACTTCCAATCTCAACCACATTGGTATGTTAATTCATTCTCAAGAGAAGGTCAGTTTCTCAAGAAACATGATGTTCATGATCAATTTTCAATGAGTTTATTCCTTGGCCTTATACATACAGATACATGATTTCTTATGATATAAAATATAAATATAAATTAGCCAAGCTCATGAAATAGTAACAAATGCTAGTTTATTAATTTAGGATGAGAAATTATTCCAAGTACTATATTTGTCCATGGGATTTCCCAGGCAAGAATACTGGTGAAGTGAAGTTGCTCAGTCGTGTCCGACTCTTTGTGACCCCATAGACTCTAGCCTACCAGGCTCCTCTGGGATTTTCCAGGCAATAGTACTGGAGTGGATTGCCATTTCCTTCTCCAGGGGATCTTCCCAACCCAGAGCTCGAACCCAGGTCTCCCGCATTGCAGGCAGAGGCTTTACCACTGAGCCATGGAGTGGGTAGCAATTTCTTCCTCCAGGGGATCTTCTCAACTCAGGGACTGAACCCACATCTCCTGCACTGGCAGGCAGATTCTTTACCATTGAGCCATCAGGGAAGCCCAGTTAAACCTTAAGCAGACCTATCAGTTCAGTTCAGTCGTTCAGTCATGTCTGACTATTTGCAATTCCATGGACTGTAGCACACCAGGATTCCCTATCACCAGCTCCTGGAGTTTGCTCAAACTCATGTCCATAGAGTCAGGGATGCCATCCAACCATCTCATCCTCTGTCACCCCCTTCTCCTCCTGCCTTCAATCTTTCCCAGCATCAGGGTTTTTTCTAATGAGTCAATTCTTCACATCAGGTAGCTCAAGTATTGGAGCTTCAGCTTCAGCATCAGTCCTTCCAATGAATATTCAGGACTGATTTCCTTTAGAATTGACTGGCTGGATCTCCTTGCAGTCCAAGGGACTCTCAAGAGTCTTCTTCAAGACCACACTTCAAAAGCATCAATTCTTCAGTGCTCAGCTTACTTTACAGTCCAACTCTCACATCCGTACACAACTACTGGAAATACAACAAGCTTTGACTATGCGGACCTTTGTTGGTAAAGTAATTTCTCTTCTTTTTAATATGCTGTCTAGGTTGGTCATAACTTTTCTTCTAAGAAGCAAGTGTTTTAATTTCATGGCTGCAGTCACCATCTGCAGTGATTTTGGAGCCCAAGAAAATAAAGTCTGTCACTGTTTCCATTGTTTCCCCATCTATTTGCCATGAAATGATGGGACTGAATGCCATAATCTTAGCTTTTTGAACAAGTTTTAAGCCAGCTTTTTCACTTTCCTCTTTCACCTTCATGAAGAGGCTCTTTAGTTCCTCTTTGCTTTCTGCCATAAGGGTGGTGTCATCTGCATATCTGAGGTTATTGATATTTCTCCCGGCAATCCTGATTCCAGCTTGTGCTTCTTCCAGCCCAGCATTTCTCATGATGTACTCTGCATGTAAGTTAAATAACCAGGGTGACAGTATACAGCCTTGACGGACTCCTTTCCCTATTTTGAACTAGTCTGTTGTTCCATGTCCAGTTTTAACTGTTGCTTCTTGACCTGCATATAGATTCCTCAGGAGGCAGGTCAGGTAGTCTGGTATTCCCATCTCTTAAAGAATTTTGTTGTGAGCCACACAGTCAAAGGTTTTGGCATAGTCAACAAAGCAGAAGTAGATGCTTTTTCTGGAACTCTCTTGCTTATAAGAGAAGCCAAATCATAACCAGAATGGTATCCAGTGTATTACTTTTCTACTGAAACTGAAGGAAGTGAAGTCACTCAGTCATGTCCGACTCTTTGCTACCCCATGGACTGTAGCCCACCAGACTCCTCCGTCCATGGGATTCTCCAGGCAAGAATACTGGAGTGGGTTGTCATTTCCTTCTCCAGGGGATCTTCCCAACCAGGGATCAAACCCAGGTCTCCCGCATTGCAGGCAGACGCTTTAACCTCTGAGCCACCAGGGAAGCCCAATTTTCTACTGCTTAATAACAAATTGTCCCAAACTTTAGAGGCTTAAAACAATAATTATTATCTATCACAATTTCGTTGGGTCAGAGATTCAGACAACTTATCTTTGTTCCATGATATCTAAGCCCTCAAGCTAAAAAAAACTAGAAAACCAGGGGCTGCAATCATATGAAGGCTCAATCACTCATATGTCTTATAGTTGATTCTGGCCTCTGGCTGAATGACTGACTAGTTAGGGCTAGTGCCAGAACCCCCATATGTGACCTCTCCATATGGCTTAAGCTTCCTCATCATATGGTGACTTGGTTCCAGGGGCAAGTGATTTGAGAGATCTAACAAAGAACAAAACATGACTTTTATGAGGAAAATTATAAAACTCTGAAGAAATATATCAAAGACATAAATAACAGAGATACATTTTGGATTACAACAGGGTATTTTGCTAGAACTTGAAGAGTTGCTCTCACAATTCATCTGGAAAAACAAACCAAGAATAGCCAAGATGATTTTCAAGACAAAGAAGGGAACAATGATCTTATTACACAAGGTAATTAAAACTAAATAGTATTGTGCAGGAATAGACAAAAAGACTACTGGCCAGGGATATAAGGCACCTACAAATACGTGCACATACATAAAAGATATACAATAGAATTGGCGTGTTTTAAAGTCAGTGGGGAATTTCAAAATAAATTATGCAAAGACAACTTGCTATTCATATTAAAAGGTTAGATTTCCTCACTTATTTATACATTTAATTCCAAGAGAACTAAAAAACTAAATGTGAATAGGAAAATTATAAAGTATTTAGAGTTTTCTAAACAACTCTGAATGGCATCCAGCATGCACACACACAAAAAAATCTATAAATCAGTGAGATAAAGAAAATAAACCTACAGAAAGGCATGTGAAACAAAAGCACCAATAAAGAAGAAAAGACATTTAATCACACTAGTTAAGGAGAAAAATGTAAATATATATAAACTATATATATGAGTTTATGTATGAAATGCCATATATCATTTCATACTTATTGCATAAGGTTGACAAAATGTGTGGGCAAGACTTCTGTTTCTGGCAGACCAATCTTCCTATAGTAAACTACTAAAAACTGGACAAAATACATGAGGTAACTGTCCTCAGATGCAGGAAAACAGGTAGTACAGGACTGCTGTTTCTGAGAGAAGTAAAAGAGAGTGAGTTCCACAACTGCAACAGCTCTACCTGTAACTGCAATATAGGAAGAAACAATACAGGTTCAAAATAGCAAAAGCCAAATAGACTGAGCTAAATAGACATTGCAGATCAAGGCTCCTGAATGGCTGGAATTTGCATGGAAAAGTACTAGAGAGAAGCTAACTATACAGAAAAGGAATTTTCTACTTTTCTATTTGTACTGAAGTAATAATAGGACATTTTTATTCTATCAATATTTATTCAGCAAATCATTTTGAATGTAAAACAACCTTAGCTTCCTGGCATAAATCCCACATAATCATGATGTATTATCTATTTGCTGCTAAATTCAATTTACTAATCTTCTGTATAAGATTTTTCCATCTATGTTCATAAGGGATATTGGTCTGTAATCACCTTTTCCTGTACTGTCCTTGCCAGGGTTTTTAATTAGGACTCAGTTAAATAGATGTAAGACTTTCTCAGACTTTTGTTTCTTTCTGTGTCAGTTTGAGAAAGCTGTTTGTTTATTTCAAGGGCTTTTCCCAACTCCTCTCCTCTAAGTTTTCTAATTTATTGGCATTATTATATGCCTGCAAGCTATGAATTTCTAGATTAATTGTAAGGTACAAATTATTACTATAAAAGAAGCTAAATTTTTTAGTCCACAGGGAGATCAACTTTTAGCAAGACAAGCTTAAGAGCTCCACAGACCTGCTCTCCAGTGAAACTGATGAAAATCATTTTAAAAATAACTTTTTAAAGCCTCTGGAAATGATCCTAAGGTGAAAAGTAAACGAAGAATCATCTATCCAAGAGTATCTATGAATATCTGAAGCAAAAAGCCAATCTTAGTATCTGAACCAAGACAGCTTTCTCCCTTTCTCCTGTCAGCTCAGCTAGGCAGAAATTCCACTCCAGACAGGTACACCCAAGTATCCCTCTACCTCCAGTTCCCAGCTTTCTTCAGGTGTGGAGCAGAATGCTGGCGGTTCTCATTCTGCCCACAGCTACCTGTTGCTGAGGTCAACTCCCAGGCCAGTGTTGTCAAGAAGGGTAGAAGTCCTTCTCCTACCGGGGTAGAAGTCCAGTCTTCTACCCAACCTCGATCCATGGGACAAAGACTCTACTCTTGGTGCAGAACCACTGAGAACACTGGGGCTCCAATTACCTTAGTCTTGGACTGTAAGGTTGTAGTTCCATACTGGAAGAGGAAAGCCAAGAAAATCTCAGATGCCTGCCCCCTCTCCACCTCACATTCAGCTCCTAAAATGGGTTGTTCCTCAGAGAGAAGCAGCCATTTTCCCCACTCCCAGCTCCAGAGCTCTGGCTCACAAAATTTTGCCTGGGGAAGAGGGAGAAACAAGCCATAAATCAGCTGTTTTGTCTCTTCCCAAAGGAACTGGCTTCATTTTCAACGGAGCATGAAAAGTTCAAGCTTAAATTTAAGCTGAATCTCTCAAGACAGTGGCAGTTGTGGTAAAAGGTAATAGAGAGATCTATAGATTCAATGAGGATATAAGGCTAAACTCTAGGCTGGAGAGTTTGCAAGACAATACCAGATAAAGGAGCAGCTTAGAGGAGCCCTCTGGTGTCAGAACAAATATGGAACACTAACATCAAGAACTATCCCTTCAAAGGAGCCTGAATTTGATTGGATTGCTGAACAATGATGCGCCACTGCATTGTTCAAAACAAGATAGCAGTTAGCTGAAAGTCACTGGAATTTAAAGTTGAGGCTGTGGTCAGGAAAAGACAAAAAGGCCTAGCTCAGTTGGTCAAGAATCTGCCTGCAATGCAGGAGACCTGGTTCAATTCTTGGGTCGGGAAGATCTGCTGGGGGACAGACTACCCACTCCAGTATTCTTGGACTTTCCTTATGGCTCAGCTGACAAAGAATCTGCCTGCAATGTGGGAGACCTGGGTTGGATCCCTGGGTTGGGAAGATCCCCTGGAGAAAGGAAAGGTTCCCTACTCCAGTATTCTGGCCTGGAGAATTCATGTATAGTCCATGGGGTTGCAAACAGTCCGACAAACTGAGCGACATTCACTTTCACTTTCTTTTCTTGTAACAACTATTGCCATTTCCCTGGAGAAGGAAATGGCAACCCACTCCAGTATTCTTGCTTGGGAAATCTCATGAAGAGAGGAGCCTGGCAGACTACAGTCCATGGGGTCACAAAGAGTCGGACACGACTGAGCATGCCAAATAAAAAGGGGGGGGGGCATAATTGTATGCTTCCATTCATGCAAAATGTTTAGAATAGGGAAATCTATAGAAACAGAACATAGATAAGTGATTTCTTAGTGTAGGGATGGCAGAGATGAAGGGATAATGGGGGTAATAGTTAAAGAGTATAACATTTCTTTTTGAGATAATGAAAATGTTCTAAATTGACTACAATGATAGTAGCACTTATCTGTGAATATACCAAAAGCCACTGAATTATATACTTTAAAAGATGAACTTTATGGTACATAAATCATATCTAAATAAAGATGTTTAAAAAATTTAATCCAGTCCTGATCTCTAAAATACTTTTATATCAAATACCTAAGATATTATTCAAAGATAGTAAAAGTTTAAAGATAAATTACAGTTTAAAGACCATATACACATAATAATGACATAAACTTTATTCTACCGTAAATGTATATGTTTACAACAGATGCTTAGAATATTCTTGCTTTGTCTTTATGTTGCCTATACTAATTTAGCATACTAAATTAGACATTTTCATAGAACACATAAATGAAAATTAAAAACCATCATGTAAGAGTTAATAAAAGAACACAGGCAAAACATTCTGTGACATAAAGAGAAATACTGTATGACATTCCTTATATGTAGAATCTAAAAAGAAACGATACAGTTGAATTTATAGAACAGAAAGAGAGACCTACAGACTGGGAGAATGAACTTATGGTTGCTGGAGGGATGGGATAGTAAGGGAGTTTAGGATGGACAAGTACACACTACTACATTTAAAATGGATAATCAACAAGGACCTACGTTATGTGTAGTACATGGAACTCTGCTCAAAGTTATGTGGCAGCCTGGATGGGAGGGGAGTTTGGGGGAGAATGGATACATACATAAGTATGGCTGAGTTTCTTCCTTGTTCACTTGAAACTATCACAACACTCTTTGTTAACCAGCTGTACCACAATACAAAATAAAAAGTTTTTTAAAAGTTCTCTGACAGGAATTTTACTGGGGCTTCCCTGGTGGTTCAAATTGTAAAGAATCTACCTGTAATGCAGGAGACCAGGGTTTGATCCCTGGGTTGGGAAGATCCCCTGGAGAAAGAAATGGCAATCCACTCCAGTATTCTTGCCTGGAAAATTCCATGGACAGAGGAGCCTAGCAGGCTACAGTCTACAGGATGGCAAAGAGTTGGACACGACTGAGAGACTAATTTTCTTTTCTTTTCTGACAGAAATAATATCAGTGATTGGTCAGTCTCCCAAAGCAACTGAAATAAAAGCAAAAACGAATAGGACCTAATCAAGCTTATAAGCTTTTGCACAGCAAAGGAAACCATAAACAAAATGAAAAGACAGCCCATGGAGTGGGAGAAAATATTTGCAAATGATGCAACCAACAAGGGCTTAATTTCCAAAATAAACAAATATTAAACCAACAGCTTCTACAATTTAGTAACAAACAACCCAACTGGAAAATGGACAGAAGACCTAAACAGACTTTTCTCCAAAGACATACAGATGGCTTAAAGGCACATGCAAAGATGCTCCTCATCACTAATTATTGGAGAAATGCAAATCAAAACTACAATGAGGTACCAACTCACACAGGCCAGAATGGCCAAAATCAAAAAATCTACAAGTACTTCCCTGGTGGCTCAGACAGTAAAGCATCTGTCTACAATGCGGGAGACCGGGGTTCAAGCCCTGGGTTGGGAAGATCCCCTGAAGAAGGAAATGGCATTACACTCCAGTACTATTGCCTGGAAAATCCCATGGACTGAGCCTGGTGGGCTACAGTCTATGGGGTCGCAAAGAGTCGGACACGACTAAGCGACTTCACTTTTCACTTTTACACTGTTGATGGGAATATAAATTGTGCAGCTGTTATGGAAAACAGTATGGAGTTTCCTCAAAAAACTAGAATTGCCATATGGTCCAGCAATCTCCCTGCTGGGTATATACCCAGACAAAACTATAATTTGAAAAGATACGTGCACACCTATGTTCATAGCAGCATTATTTACAATAGCCAAGACAGAGAAACAATCAAAATGCCCATCAACAGATGAATGGGTAAAGAAGCTGTAGTATTTTATATATACACACACATGCACACACACACACAAACAATAAACTATTATTCAGCCATAAAAAATAATGAAATAATGTCATTTGAAGCAACATGGATGTACCTAGATATTATTATAACAAATGAAGTACATCAGAAACAGAAAGACAAGTATCATATGATACCACTCACATGTGGAATCTAGAATATGACACAAACATATTAAATTCAACAGGCTACAGATATAGAGAAAGGACTTGTAGTTGCCAAGGGGAAAAGGAGAGTGCGGAGGGGAAGGATTGGGAGTTTGAGATTAGCAGATGCAAACTATCATATATAGGATGGATAATCTACAAGGTCATATTTTATAGCACAGAGAACTATAATCAATATTCTGATAAACTATAATCAGTTTCAGTTCAGCCGCTCAGTCAAGTCTGACTCTGCGACCTCATGGAATGCAGCACGCCAGGCTTCCCTGTCCTTCACCAACTCCTGGAGCTTACTCAAACTCATATCCATCGAGTCCATGATGCCATCCAATCTTCTCATCCTCTGTCATTCCGTTCTTCTCCCGCCTTCAATACTCCCCAGCATCAGGGTCTTTTCTAGTGAGTCAGTTCTTTGCATCAGGTGGCCAAAGTATTGGAGTTTCAGCTTCAGCATCAGTCCTTCCAATGAATATTCAGGACTGATTTCCTTTAGGATAGACTGGTTGGATCTCCTTGCGGTCCAAGGGACTTGCAAGAGACTTCTCCAACACCACAGTTTAAAAGCATCAATTCTTCAGCGCTCAGCTTTCTTTATAGTCCAACTCTCACATCTATACATGACTACTAGAAAAACTATAGCTTTGACTAGATGGACCATTGTTGGTAAAGCAATATCTCTGCTTTTTAATATGCTGTCTAGGTTGATCATGGCCCATAATATTAATGATAATATGTAATATTATCCATAATATTAAACCACAATATTAAAGTTAATCTATACATATATACAACTAAATCACTTTGCCAAACAGCAGAAATTAACACACTGCAAATAAACTATACTTCAATAACATTTTTTAAAAGAGATGATAATAATAGTTTATTAATATGGCCATGTAAGGCTGGTTTTAAGAACAATACACTGAATAAAATATTTACATTCAGAACAGTAATACAACTTGGAGTTTTCCCTTGTCATATGGTTTTACTGGTACTGTCTTAAGTGAATATTATCAGAAAATCTAGTCTACATTCATTTCTTTCAAGACCTCAAATACCGAGAACATTGAAATCTTAAAATATTCATTATCATAAAATCTTCCTCTTCTTGTCCATTTTCATAAAAGTTAATATGATATACTAAACTTCATAGCGATAACTAAATTATTTCAAGTTGTTCATTATTTTACATCTAAGAACAGTTTGAAGGTCTAGGTATCAGAAGTCATAACAGAAATAACAGTTTTATAGGTATAATTTTTCTTAAAAGAAAAAAGGTAACATATTCCCAATTACTGCTGCTCACATATTTGAAATCTAAAGTAGGCGCTCATATAAGATTCATGCTAAAAATTATAGAACAAGCACCGTATCATAGCAACCCAGCAATACCACTACAGTGACACGCTGAGGATGCAATCCAAGATTCTAATTTAAGAAACTGGCACAGAATATAGGACATGTAGCTTTTTTTGGCAATACCCCTAGAACATTAATAACTAGGAGTCTAAAATCAGCTTTTATTTGAAACTTTAGAGGATCAAGCTATTACAAAGTAACAACGGAAATGTTTATTAACAAATGATTCATAGCATTGTAACTAAATATGACTTAGTTAAGGGTCTATGACTTCCTTAAAATTGAAAATGCTGGGAAAATTGTAGATATCAGATTTTAGGAATCTGAATATGTGCACCCTACCAGTCTGATAATGCATTCTAATATACAACTGTATATACCATTTTAAGAAAACCCCTAAAACACTATCTAAAACTTTAAAGACATAGATATTAAAACATAAATATTAACATGTCTTACTCAACTACCATTCAAATATGAGTATGTCCAGAACTACTACACTACAGAAGGGTTAAAGTAACTGCTCAATCTTTATCTCAAAAAATTCACTATGTTACTTTTTTTTTCCAATTAAAAAACCACTTTAAAGTAGATAAGAACAAGAAATGAAGATAAGCTAGTGGGGCATGTTACATGGATTTCTCGGAACGTAGAACCTTGAGAAGCAGAATACTGAAAAACAGGCTCCTAGGAGAATAAATGTAGTATCTCTATCAATCTGCTTAATTTGATTATAAAGCCTACTATTCATTAAATACAATAAAGGTTTTTAGAAGCACTCTTGCTGATGAAAGTGAAAGAGGAGAGTGAAAAAGTTGGCTTAAAGCTCAACAATCAGAAAACTAAGATCATGGCATCAGGTCCCATCACTTCATGGCAAATAGATGGGAAACAATGGAAACAGCTGCTGCTGCTGCTAAGTCACTTCAGTCGTGTCCAACTCTGTGTGACCCCATAGACGGCATCCCACCAGGCTCCCCCATCCCTGGGATTCTCCAGGCAAGAATACTGGAGTGGGTTGCCATTTCCTTCTCCAATGCATGAAAGAGAAAAGTGAAAGTGAAGTCGCTCAGTCTGTCCGACTGTTAGCGACCCCATGGACTGCAGCCCACCAGGCTACTCCGTCCATTGGATTTTCCAGGCAAGAGTACTGGGGTGGGGTGCCATTGCCTTCCCCGAATGGAAACAGTGGCTGACTTTATTTTTCTGGGCTCCAAAATCACTGCAGATGGTGACTACAGCCATGAAATTAAAAGACGCTTACTCCTTGGAAGGAAAGTTATGACCAATCTAGACAGCATATTAAAAAGCAGAAACATTACTTTGTCAACAAAGGTCCATCTAGTCAAGGCTATGGTTTTTCCAGTGGTCATGTATGGATGTGAAAGTTGAACCATAAAGAAAGCTGAGTGCCAAAGAATTGATGCTTTTGAACTGTGGTGTTGGAGAAGACTCTTGAGAGTCCCTTGGACTGCAAGGAGATCCAACCAGTTCATCCTAAAGGAGATCAGCCCTGGGTGTTCATTGGAAGGACTGATGTCGAAGCTGAAACTCCAATACTTTGGCCACCTGATGCGAAGAGCTGACTCACTGGAAAAGACCCTGATGTTGGGAAAGATTGAGGGCAGGAGGAGAAGGGGATGACAGAGGATGAGATGGTTGGATGGCATCACCGACTCAATGGACATGGGTTTGGGTGAACTCCAGGAGTTGGTGATGGACTGGGAGGCCTGGCGTGCTGCAGTCCGTGGAGTCGCAAAGAGTCGGACACGACTAAGCAACTAACTGAACTGAACTGAACTGAACTGTTTCATCTGGGGCCTTTGGGGAACAAGAAGTATTAAGTGTTTTTATAGATGGTTCTGATAGCTGTGATGAGTTTCATCTTTTAGCTAACCCTTCCTGCACCCCCTAAGAAACACCTGCTATCGTGTTAAGAAAAAGGATTACTTACTTTAACAAGGTTGTTGAAGTTTCTAGAGCAAGTCCTATGATAGTCCACAAAATACCCTACCCACTCCCCTCCTCTATCTGACCAGAGATGGGCTTCAGGATGGTGGTGGTGCAATTCAAGGACCCTGAAATTATATATAAAATACTGTATGTATTTTCTGAGAAGATGATGGATTCCTTTAATTAGATTTTCTAAGAGATCCATGTATAATCTCTCTAAAATAAAGAACCACTACTCTTAGAAATTATTTTCTCTCCTTTTATGGATAATATAAGGAATTTTCATAAACAAGGTTTAAAATTATTTGACTCAGCATTTCCAAAAATAATAAAATATAGTCAGAAACAATTCTAAATAGATTTCATTTTTTGTTTCAGAAATGTGCTATTTATAGTATTTTATTAAAGTCAAAGTAATGAATTATAGAACAGCACACATTATTATATGATCTCACTAATGGGAAAATCTAAGAAGATGCTCAAATTTTTAGAAGTTTCTTCTGGCTGGGGATTTTTACTTTCTATCTTTTAAGATTCTCTCTTGGCTTGTTTTTTAAGAGTGAGTCCGTTAAGTTTATACAAAAATAATAAAGCCATTATACAAGAAACAGGGAAGTTAAGAATATGACATTTCTTACTGCATAGTCTTTAAATGAGTTTATTTTAGAAAACCATGAAAACTGAGATTACTCATGACTCATTGCAAGTATTGTATCCTAAAATAGTCATTCTTATTCCACAGAAGAAACTACTTTTCTAGATTTTTTTTAAGCAGTTCTCAAAATATTAAACTATGTTATGTGTAAGCTTACCCAGGTGGTACAAATTAAAAACAGAATTATCAAACTATATGAAGCACCAAAATCAGTGCCTAGGTATCTGGTAGGTAACCTCTCTTACATGAATCATAGACATTTCCTATGAAGAAAATACAACTGTGAAAATTAAATGCACCTTAAAAATATTTCATTGTTACATTTGCTACTTTATTTCCACTTTGGATTCAAATTTAGTCTGGGAGCACAAATGTATGTAGATAACTACTTAAGATGACATATTGTCTAATTTCAGTTTTGGGGGGTAATTTAGCAGTCAAGTGATAAGATGAATTGGCCCAGTTGACTTTTATTATACTCGTCTCAATTATCTGGCTCCAATTTATTTTCCTTCCTTGAATTGGGAAATAATGACTAGAAAGTACAATGTTAATGTGGTCACAGTTAAAAAAATTTTTTTCAAAACTATTTGTACATAGCACGTGTAGCGGGGAACAGAAAGGAAAGAATAAGTGGACAGAATTTAATCAGTTTGTGATATCCCATAACAATTCCATAATTCCTCAAAGCTGCTAATTACAGATTATAACTTTTAACTGAGTCGAGACACCAAATTATAAATCTAGCTGACACAAATGTGCTGATTTAAAAGTTCACTTCATCTTGCTTCTCAGTACTCATTCATAAAACAGATACTCTCCAAATTCTTCTACAGAAAAACTTTATGTTACTTAAAAAATGGAAGAACTGTGCTAAAAGGAAGACCTGCAAAGAAGATCAACAAAGCATTTTTATACCAGAAGAATTTGAGACATGAAGATCTTTTGCTTTACAGGGTCTTGGAAAAACCTATGTTCAGTACTGGCCTACCTGCCCAGGTCCTGTAAGAAATCAGTATCTTTCTCGTAAGGCTCTCAACTATTTCTCCTTTGCACTGTTAGAACATAAAGTGCTAAAAATAAAAAATAAGGTGCTAATTTTGTTTTATTGCAGACAATACATATCTTCAGTTTCACATTAAAGAGGAGGAATTAACTGAGAAGAAGTTACAAATGACTTGCACAAGAATATAACCTATATGTTTTGGTTTCTTCATCAACAAAACGCTCAATTTGGAGCTGTATGTAAACTATCACTCAATTATAAATCAGTATAAAATTGTAAATTACTGCATGGCACAAAATGGTGTTTTTCTTTAAATCAATTTAATAGCATTTGCTTCATTATTTCACTCAATAAATATTAAAACCAAGCACTGAATGCCTAATACTAGGAAGGAAGTTATGGATCTTAGGTCCTGAAGTATTTAACTTCTAGTCTAAAGGTAGAAAACAGTCAATTAAGTAACTTACCCTATTCATGCATCTGTCCCAGCATATTTTGTGATCACCTCACACATATATCAAGGATATCTTACCACTATACTATGTCTTGTACAGACATTGCACTCAATGGGGCTAGATAATCCCATTTTGGCCAAAAGATATAGTGGTCAGCATCTCAAACTACTAACATTTTCTAATAAACCATCTCAACATTTTTTAATTCATGTTTAGAAGTTACAGAAATTACCAATGGGCACTCTCTGATTCACACATCCAAAAGTCTATTTGATATTTATACCCAGGTTTCCGAAAGACATCTCAAACTTAGAATGTCTAAATTATAACTCTGAATTTTTCCTCTAATTCTTTATCAGTTATTTTGCTAACGTATTCCTTCTCAGTGGTGGTAGACCTATGCACTCAGCTAGCTGGAGAAGGCAATGGCACCCCACTCCAGTACTCTTGCCTGGAAAATCCCATGGACGGAGGAGCCTGGTAGGCTGCAGTCCATGGGGTCGCGAAGAGTCAGACACAACTGAGCGACTTCACTTTCGCTTTTCACTTTCATGCACTGGAGAAGGAAATGGCAACCCATTCCAGTGTTCTTGCCTGGAGAATCCCAGGGACAGCGGAGCCTAATGGGCTGCCGTCTATGAGGTCGCACAGTCGGACACGACTGAAGCGACTTAGCAGCAGCAGCTGTCCAAGCTAAAACACCTGGGAAATATCTCTGACGCCTACCTTTGTCTGTCCATCTCCTCCATATAATTCATCGACAGGTCCCAGCTTAGCTGTACTTTGAACACATCTCTTTTCTCCATCTTTATTGCTACCACCCAGCCCTGCTGCTGCTGCTGCTAAGTCACTTCAGTCGTGTCCGACTCTGTGTGACCCCATAGACAGCAGCCCACCAGGCTCCCCCATCCCTGGGATTCTCCAGGCAAGAATACTGGAGTGGGTTGCCATTTCCTTCTCCAATGCATGAAAGAGAAAAGTGAAAGTGAAGTCGCTCAGTCTGTCCGACTGTTAGCGACCCCATGGACTGCAGCCCACCAGGCTACTCCGTCCATTGGGTTTTCCAGGCAAGAGTACTGGGGCCACCCAGCCCTAGTCATATCATATCTCATCTAGCCTATTAAAACAAACTCTTGACTGGTCCTCCTTCTAAAAACCTAGTTCTGCTACAATCCATTCTCCACCCAGCAGCTCGAGTGATACTTTTTTTAATTGTCAACCTTTTTGAAAGAGATGTCCATACTTACTGACTTGGCTCTCCAATTTCCATTCACTCCCCATCTTAGAGAACTCTGGTTTCAAGATCATCAACCCTCTGAAATGCATCTCGAGTCACCAGTGTTGCCTGAAGACTACCAAACCAACGGAAGCTTTTCAGTTCTTAAATATTTGACCTGTCAGCAGCTCTTCTGACTGCTACTAGCCCCACCTCACCCCTATTTAAAAACACATTTTCTTCCTTTGACCACCTTGTCCCTACTCTCTCCTGTCCCTACTCTCTATCTTCCACTCAAGCTGTTGCTCCTTTTCCTCTGATTATCATCTAAATGATGATATTCTTTGCCTTTTTCTTGTTCTATACATTTCCAGTAGGCAGTTGCTTCTACTTGCATCTCTTCAAAAATCATCTTTAATCTAAAGTTTCTAAATGCTGATTGCTAGCACAGCTCTTTCTACTTAGCTCCAGACCCAAATATCTAATTTCCTACTTGACTCTTCACTTCTATTTCCACAGGTAGTTCAACCCGTCCCTCATGTAGAACCACTATCTTCTCCCACATCTGATCTTCTGCTCTTTTTCCCTTTCAGTAAACTGCTGCCATACATAGAGTTGCCCAAGTCAGGAATGTATCATCATTGATTTTTCCCTCTTTCCAAGTCCCTGCTGTGATATCACTCACTCCTACTTAGACAAGGAGACCATTACCTCTTGCTTGTATTACTGTGCCAGCATTTACTAGGATTCTTCATTCTCATCTCCCAATACATTCTTCACACTGTCAGGAATAACTGCAGGACACAGCATCAAGGCTGTTACCTAGACCCTAAATGTTGCTCCAATCTCTTCTCTAGCCAGTTCCCTATTGTAATATTCTTTATCACAGTCACAGGCTTCCCTGGTGGCTCAGATGGTAAAGAACCCACCTGCAATGCAGGAGACCAGGGTTCAATCCCTGGGTAAGGAAGATCCCCTGGAGGAGGGCATGGCAACCCCCCTTCTATATTCTTGCCTGGAGAATCCCATGGCTACAGCCCATGGGAATGCAAAGAGACGAAGCACATTATAGCCACTTATTTACCTCTAAGGATGCCCACGTTGTCATTGGCAGGCCTCTTAGAACCCACCTGTCTTGGTCTAACACGTCTAGCCTTGCAGGTCTCAGCTTACCTGTCACTTTCTCCAGGGAGATTTCCCTGATCTTCCTCCTCACAAAATTGAGTTGGGTCCCTCACACACTCCCCTAGGCTTTTACTGCTTACTCTTATCACAACACTTGTCGCTAACTGAAACCACCAGTTTACATGTCTAGATGTACCCACCAGACCACAAGCTCCTAGAGACATTTCAAAAGAAAAAGCATTCATCATTTTATTAACTTTACTGAGTAAAATTTTAATCTCTACAATGGTTCACCTAAAATTTAAGCACTATGAACATCAAAGAGGAAAATATTTCTGTATTAGATTTTGAAAGCAAAGCATATTTCCAGTTTCACAGCAGGCAAACAAAATATTTTTCCTCTGGCTAATTAAAAGAAGAATGGTACTGCAAGTGAAAAAAAAAGCATATATTCCTATAGAAGTTATATTTTATTTTACTTATGACTTCAACAAATGTTTATCTTTATAAAAGTCTGTTTAGAAAATCATTTTAAAGACATCCCTCTTTGCTAAATCAAAATTCAGAGCTTATAACAAAAACTGTCTCATCATTTTTACTTTATAAATTTAAAGACACAGGATTAACCATGAGTTCAAATAATCATCATCTTCTGATAATAATTATAATTCTAGAACATCCTGTATCAGTGAGTGTGAATCAAAGGCAAAGACCAATCAAATAGAGAAAATGTATCATTTCTGAAGCTAGAGTTAATATTTTATACTCCTTTACTACAAGTTAAGTCCAGTCTTTAAAAAATTCTGGTTTCATACAGCTAACATTTTTTTAGTTATTGTCTGTGCAGTTTACTCACTAACTATGCAGATTCTGAGGGAGCATCTAAGGGCTTAAAAACCCTATACTTTTTCTCCCTACCTTAAAGAAGGCTTTTCTGGTGAGAAAATAAGATATTTATTTTATGTGTGTGCGTGTGTGCTTAGTCACTCAGTCGTGTCCAACTCTTGCGACCCCATGAACTGTTGCTCGCCAGGCTCCTCTGTCCATGGAGAATTCTCCAGGCAAAAATACTGGAGGGGGTTGCCATGCCCTCCTCCAGGAGATCTTCCCAACCCAGGGATCGAACCCAGGTCTCCTGCATAGATTTTAAAAAAATATAAATTTATTTAATTGGAGGTTAATTACTTTACAATATTATATTGGTTTTGCCATACATCAACATGAATCCGCCACAGGTGTACACATGTTCCCCATCCTGAACCCCCCCTCCCTCCTCCCTCCCCGTACCATCTCTCTGGGTTGTCCCAGTGCACCAGCCCCAAGCATCCTGTATCCTGCATCGAACCTGGACTGGCGATTCGTTTCTTATATGATATTATACGTTTCAATGCCGTTCTCCCAAATCATCCCACCCTCTCCCTCTCCCACAGAGTCCAAAAGACTGTTCTATACATCTATGTCTCTTTTGCTGAAGAACAATGAAACTCCTTCCCAATGAAAGCTAAACCAGAATGACTCCTGAGGTCCTGTTCAGCACTGGAAGGCTCAACTAGANATCATCCCACCCTCTCCCTCTCCCACAGAGTCCAAAAGACTGTTCTATACATCTATGTCTCTTTTGCTGAAGAACAATGAAACTCCTTCCCAATGAAAGCTAAACCAGAATGACTCCTGAGGTCCTGTTCAGCACTGGAAGGCTCAACTAGATACAAAAGCACAGTAAGGGAACCGTAAATGCAATTAGCATCACCATTCCAGTAGGAGGAGTGAGTTCCCAAGAAATCCCTTGCCTTCAGTGTCCAAGTTAGAAATAGGTTCTCTGGATTTTACAATGTGAACCTATGATACCCGGCAAACTACCAGAAAATCCTAATAGGTTTCTTTAAGAAATATGATCAAAACTGCAGGATTTCTAAAATCCAGCATTACTCACACAAAAACCCATATGAATAAATTTCTTCAGGGAAGAGTTCAAAAACATATACATAAAAAGTGGTCTGAAACTGCTTATTAGTGAATATCCTGCTCAGACAAGTACAACTTATTTCATATAAATGTAGTCTGTCCAGTAAAACTCTTTTGGCACATCACATGGGTTACCTGTTACATAATAATGCACTAAAAGTAATTATATATTTAAAATCTGTTCCTTTCATCTTCTTCAAGGACATCCTTATAAATAAAAACTGAACCTTAATTTAGAAACTACTGGAAATTAGTTATTTCAGTTTATCTGGTATTTATATACAGCTGCCCACATCTGGAAGTCAACCCAGTATTACTTTTCCACACAGATCTTACACAGTACCTTCCCCAGCAATAATGTTACATGTCACACCCGTCACTGGCAAAGCCCTGAAAGTGAAAGTAAAAGTGAAGTCGCTCTGTCGTGTCCGACTCTTTGCGACCCGTGGACTGTAGCCCACCAATTTCCTCCGACCATGGGATTCTCCAGGCAAAAATACTGGAGTGGGTTGCCATTTCCTTCTCCAGGCAAAGCCCCAAATACAGGAGCAAACAATCATCTGTTCCAAAACTATATCTACTATTTATCATGGTATTAAAAACCCAAAATTAATTTACTTAAAAAAAACCTTGAATAAAGGTGTAAAGGAAGGGCTAACAGGTAATTTCTTAATCAAAACAGTGACAGTCTACATGATCACACTTGTTATGCACAGAACACTGTATTTTGGTACTATAACAGGATATGAAAACACAGGTGACTTCTGCTTTCACAAAAATATTACCATCTCATTCTGGAGAGAGGACTTCACTAGGTAATGACTGAAACTGACTCAAAACAGCAAATCAGCAAACATGGGTATTATTCAAACCGGCTGGCAAAAAGGCCAAAGACAGGAGAGGGTTGTAAAATGTAAATGGCCCCAGGTCACTGCTGCCCTACCTTCAGTTAAAGACTATGGTCAAGATTTAGAGGATAGATGTGAAAACCCTCTGAAGAAAAAATTTCTTTCTCTCCCCCTCCCCAACCCCCACCAAAATGCTCTGTTTATTCTGCAAAATTCTGAAATGTTTCACAAATGTGTGTCATCCTTGTGCAGAAGCCATGCTCATCTTCTATAGTTCCAATTTTAGTCTATGTGCTGCCAAGGCAACCACAAGAAACACATTACTTGATGCTAAATAAATATAAGGCATTACCAAAAACACAGCTTTGATCAACAATATCTCATTTGTTCAACACCTAATAGTCAATTTATACAGTAGTTATATTAGTCCTAAATCTTCAAGAGGTGGAACACTGCTGTGAACATCCAGCAGTTTTACATTCCACATTGGTTGGGATTATGTTACCCTGGATGATGGGATTAAAACTAGGCAAACTGCTTTCTTATGTTCTCACTTCTGCTTGACAGCTCAGCCACAGCTCCAAAAATCACAGAAAAAAACAAACCTGATCACCTTGTATCAAAGGATAACAGCGGAGTTTTCATTATGCTAACTACAACAAAATACAAAAAAAAATTTCTTTCTCTCCCCCTCCCCAACCCCCACCAAAATGCTCTGTTTATTCTGCAAAATTCTGAAATGTTTCACAAATGTGTGTCATCCTTGTGCAGAAGCCATGCTCATCTTCTATAGTTCCAATTTTAGTATATGTGCTGCCAAGGCAACCACAAGAAACACATTACTTGATGCTAAATAAATATAAGGCGTTACCAAAAACACAGCTTTGATCAACAATATCTCATTTGTTCAACACCTAATAGTCAATTTATACAGTAGTTATATTAGTCCTAAATCTTCAAGAGGTGGAACACTGCTGTGAACATCCAGCAGTTTTACATTCCACATTGGTTGGGATTATGTTACCCTGGATGATGGGATTAAAACTAGGCAAACTGCTTTCTTATGTTCTCACTTCTGCTTGACAGCTCAGCCACAGCTCCAAAAATCACAGAAAAAAACAAACCTGATCACCTTGTATCAAAGGATAACAGCGGAGTTTTCATTATGCTAACTACAACAAAATACAAAAAGATCATGCCTAAAACTCCAGAATCCAACAGCATTCTCCCCCTTCAGGAAAGCAGCTGATTAGCCATAGGGGGCAGCAAAGTTAAGAAAGTGAAAAGGAAATAGCAGCAGGTGAAGTGAGGGCAGGAAATGTTAACAGGCTGGGTAATGAGCCATGAATATCTAGAGAAAAGGACAAAGTCTCAATTAATGAATTAAATCAATAGACAGATAATGTCAAACCAGTGATTCTCAACCCTGGCTGCACATTAGAATCATTCTGGGAGCTTTCAAAAATACAAATGCCTGCAACCTACTTGAGGGTAAGACCCAGGCACTGATGTTTTTTAAAACTAAGAGCACAGCCAGGGTTGACAACCCTGCTAAACACATATAAATAAAAATAAGCTAGTCTCCATCCCCGGCTTTTTACAATTTTAAAAAAGTTAAAATTCAAAGAATATTCAAAAATCTATTACTTCCAAAATGTATTATTTTTGTTGATAAACCTGTCTTTGTCATCCAAAGTCTTTAACTCACTAAAGACTAATTCATCTTTAAGACTGTATCAAGGGAAAATACTATTCTTATAAGTAAAAATGATTAACTGAAGTTCAGAAGGGTTAACCAACCAGCCCAAAGTGATTGTGACTCATCAATAATGCAGGAAGACAACTTCACTCTATTTACAGGACGGTACTCTGTCCCAGTGATCACACTATTTTACTTAAACACATTTAGCTGGAGTCTTACTTTACAGGCACTTCATAAAAGGATCCAAAGTTCAATTAAGAATCAGAGGAGGTAATAAAACTGGGGGGAAAAGAAATCTGACCCTAAACAGGAATTCTGAAAATGTTAAATTAAGACTTAAATGGAAAAGTTTTTCCTTCATGTGAAGGCCAACAATGACACTGTATTCATTTCTCTAGAGGTATATCCTAAAAGTTTTTAAAAATTAAAATGTAAGTTGACTAGAAAAAATATGGCATTATTAATACTTCCAGAAGATAGCTGTAAAATAACTAAACTGTTATATATTCCTTTGTAAACACACTTTTAACATATTCAGGTGAATTTCAACTCTCCTTTAATGCTATCCCATTTTAGATGAATGAAATTAACTTTGGGGGAAAAAATCTATAAACCTTAAAAGTTGAGTGAGTAGTGTTCCTCACCAGCACAAAAAAAGTCACTAGTTAGGAAATTTCAAATCATGTCAGTGCTCTTGTACCAGATACCCTAAAGACCACATCAGTTCAGCTGCTCAGTCATGTCCGACTCTTTACAACCACATATATCAAGAAAAACAAACAAAAAAAAGTGTTCCCTAAAGATAAGGGAACTCTTCAAATGAACAGCACTACTACAAGCCTCAATACCTCCAGGAGGACCCAACTTCTAAGACTATAACAACCAAGAAACTGAGGAAATTTGGGAAATTCTTTACCTCATCTGAAGGGGACTTTAATCTCAATGCCAGTTTCATTCTGTTCTCTGCCATTTACAGTCTGTCTCCTATGAGAGACTCACACCTATATAATTCTACTGGTTAGTTCAATTTCTTTGCTTGATAAAAAAAACTTCTAACTATAGCATTCAACATTTAAAAAGTCGTTTACCCTATTTCCATATCCACAGTTATGCTGATGTATGGCTTCACCTCAGTGCACATAGATCATATCTGAGATCTGATTATAAATAATTTATACTTTACACTAGCAGAGTTTTACTATTTATGTGAACCCTTCATTTAAAAAATACTTTTAATTTGGATTTTCAAATATCAAAGAGAATGGGAACTAATATTCTTTGCCTATTTTTAGGAACCAATTACATTATTTCACATAAGCCCCACAATCTTAGGGAGATAGAAGGTTTTATCCCCATTTTACAGATAAGGAAAGCAACTCAGATTAAACTTTTACCTTTGACCCAGGGCTGACCCCAATGACCCAACTCAATTATCATCCTGCTCAAATGTTCATAAAGCAGGTTAACAGCAAAAATACTGAAATCATTTAACCTGGGTACCAGTGTCAACTGCCATCCAGAGAAATAATCACAGGCCTGAAACTAAGCTCTTTAAGTCTCAGCGTCACATCTGGGAATAATACTGGTCTTGCACAGAGTTGCTGGGATAACACAATCATATGCAATTTTGGTAAAAATACAGGATAGTGGATTCTCGCACAACATTACCTCAGTAGGTGCGAAAAAGAAACAGATACCTGGGATTAGGTATTACACAACTTTCTGGGCTGTTTCACTTATTATGATTGATATTGTTCTTATAATTTTAAAATGTAAAGAAAAGTATAAAATAATTTATAAATGCTGTTATATAACTGTATAACATCTATTATTCTATCAAACCAATTCTTTCAGAGATACAAAACAGATTAAACAGACAGAAAAACTTCCCATTAACAGGTTTTTTTTTTTTAAAGTCAAAAGTTTCCTAACTATTGGTTACTAGAGGAAAAGTTTAAGGTAGAAAAATTAAGTACAATACTAATGTAAATATAAATACAGAGAAATGATTGATAGACTGTCTCTACTTTTATTTTCTCATACTTAGTTTTCAGAGGAATTTACAGAACTAACACAGCAAATTTCAAGTATTTTGGAAAAAAAATTGTTTTTAAGCTCTACAACGCAGATTGAGGGCCTATATAACAGTTTCTCATTCTTAAAAACTCCCTTTAACAAGGCTTGTTTTTAAAATACTTTCTCCAATAAAACAGAATTTTCTCTGAATATTTTTAACAATTAAAATTTTGCAACCCACTTACTAAGTTATTTTGCACAAATAAACTTCTTTGGATGAAAAAGTGGGATTATTTTGTTAATCTTTACCCACAATATGCTTTGAGGAAAATAGCTGGCACCTTTCCAGCTCAGATCCATGTGGACAAAGTGTAACACAAGCAGGTTGGTATAAACACTGAAAAGATCTTGGATGCCCACAGATATCTGAATCACTCCACTGTAAGATGGTATTTCAGAGCAGGAAGAAAAATTCTCTTTCATACACATATTACAGGGCTTTCCACTGGTTTTTGTTAAGACCACAAATGGAAAAAACTACTACTGACAGAAAAAGCACACAACATGTGGTATCATGGACACTGCCAAAGTTCTAAGTGAAGCAACTGAATTTTTAAAAAACCACTTTTCAAGCATTTTGGCATCTGGAGTAAAAGTCATTTTTCCTAATAGAGGGTAATCTAAGTAAGAATCTTACTCCTCAATTTACATAAATTTATCCTGAATACATAAATTTCCTTATAAAGAGTACATTTTCATGTGAAACACATAGATTAAATCTAAAAATTTTTTTCTCTACTAGTGAGCAAAATACTATAAATAAAACATTTAATGGCACCTTCAACTTGTTGAACTATACACCATACAACTTAGATGATTACTGACTGTATATTTTTGCTAGGCTTTTAAAAGCAAAATATATTAAAGTTGCATCTCCTGGCTTGAAGTAATTATCAATATATGTTTAATATTCAATTATTTTTACTAAATACAAATAAGTATTATATATAAAAAGACAATATAAGATAAACTTATTTGCAAAGCAGAAATAGATACAGATGTAGAGAATAAACATATGGACACCAAGCAGGGAAGAGGGTGGTGGGATGAACTGGGAGACTGGGAATATATACACTACTATGTATAAAATAAATAGATAATGAGAACCCACAGGGAATTCTACTCAGTACTTTGTGGTGATCTAAATGGGAAGGAAATCTAAAAAACAGACGATATATGCAGAACTGATTCACTTTGTTGTACAGTAGAAACTAACACAATATTGTAAAGCAACTACACTCTAATAAAAATTGATAAAAAATGAAAAAGACAATATAAAGAACCACAATATCTTACTGAAAAGCAAAGTAAAGACATGAAAGAGAAACACTAACACTACCACCAAACCTTCAAACTGCAAAAATAATTTGCCAATTTAATGGGGAAAAACCCAATAATGTAAAAATAACTATGATGTTTTAGTTAAGTTTAAAATTTAAAATTCATGAATAGCAGTTCAATGTCCTAACAAGTAAGATAATATTGTTTTATAGCTATGACATCACTCAAGAATTAAAGTCTTGGCAACATCTACGGTTCGTGGTCTACTGTAGGCTATGATGCCAATGTCTGAACAATTTTTGTACACAAAAGAGCAAATGATAAACGCAGTACCACAGGCTACTCATCTTAAATAAAACTTTCTTTCAAAAGTCAGTTTGATTCTGGCGGTGGGATGCTTAGAAGCACCCCAAGCAGCAGGGTAGTGTAGGATGTGAATGGGGCTCCAAAGTTACTGCAGGTAAACTGTGATTTGATCTGGGGTTTTCTTTAGACTCCTGGCCAAACTAAGACTGGATTCCCAGGCCTAAAGACAAATCAGAACCAGGCTGGCCTTGAACCGGATGCTGGAGCTCTTTGAAATTGATCGCAAACCTCCTGAACATTATCTATTTCGGTACAGAAACTTTCATTTCCTGGTCTTGCAAAACAGATGATCTAGATTTCTATCAGGTTTCTTTTGTAGAAAAAAAAAAAAATTCAAATGTTTAGGACCATTATCATCTTGTTCCATGACAATGTCTATATCATAAAAAGCAAAGATCTTAAAATTATAAAATTAAAAGGTAGTAATCCACACACACACAAAAACTAGAACGTCAGGAACTTTNAAAAAAAAAAATTCAAATGTTTAGGACCATTATCATCTTGTTCCATGACAATGTCTATATCATAAAAAGCAAAGATCTTAAAATTATAAAATTAAAAGGTAGTAATCCACACACACACAAAAACTAGAACGTCAGGAACTTTTTTTTTAATCCTTTAAACCTAGTGGGAAAAGTAAGCCAGAAGGAGGCCAAGTTCTCCTGTAAGGCATTAGGCATGGACACCAATTTGTATTACTGTACAAACCTACAGAGTCTCTGGAATCACTGCTTGGCGAACTAAGTTCCCACTTCATTGCAAAGCACCACGACCTACTCCTTAATACTTTTCCAACTTTACCGTGTGTATCTTCTCAGACAATATTTTAAATCTTTCCATTCTTTGGGCTAAAGAGTAACATTTAAATCTAATGACCCAGTAAGTAAGACACTACCCTGGTCAGATTTTTAGGCTTTTTCTTTATAAATCAATCTAAAGGCAGGTAACTCTTAACCAGTGTACGCATTAGGATTCCTAGTCCTAAGACTCTTTGGAAAGATCAGAGGAAAGTAAAAGTTAGATTGTGCGCAAAAACGCTTTATAATTGGAAAAGCAACAGATTAACTAAGAGAGGCCGAAAAGAGGAGGCAGGTCTCAGAAAAATGAAGGTCGGAACGTAAGACAGGTTGTTACAACAAGATAGGGAAGGGCAAGACTCGAGGAAGAAGCTGAAATAAGAAAAAGTCTACCCCTCCAGATTCAGGAGGAGAGTTGCAATCCCAAGGGCAGGAACCCGAGCGCGCAGGTGGGGAGGGAGGGGTGCTGGCCTCCTCCAAGAAGGGAAGAGTTAAAGTGAACCCAGATAAGTGAGAGGGGAGAAAAAGCAAGACTCTTTTAACATCAAACCTGTCTGAATCATAAAGACGGTGGGAGGACGCCAAGGAAGCNCTGGCAACACAGTTCCTGAGAGCTGTTTTAGCGCGAGTTCGGACTGTCTGGTGCCTACTACTTGAAAGCCTTTCCCAAATCCACCTCCTCCAAGAAAAGGTTTCTCATTCACAATTTAACATCCTACTTAGTTTTCGCTTTTTCAGCCGGAGACCTTGAACTGCTTCAACAGGACGAGTATGAATTCGCTGATAGAAGTTTGTAGATTTGAGGACTGGCCATTTACCCTTACTAGGATCTCTTACAGGTTCCATCCAGCTTTTAAACTTCTTAAGGACCGGAAATGTTGGTCATCTTAGTTTTTTGTCCGGTGTGCTTTCTGTATAATGATGCCTAATAAAAATAAGTGAACTGCACAGCTTGTCTTGTCTTTGGCTTAGTGGACCGCAATCTCCATTTCCCTTCGACGAGCCCCAGATCTTTTCTTTTCGACATGCTAAAAATAGCTGCCATATATTTAAGCAACACTACCTGATGAACAGGTAAAGAAGAGGGTAGGAAGTTGAATTCTACATCTAGAATCAAATGCTACCTTAAAATATTTCCCTCCTTATATTCACTGAGTAGTGAAATTGTATGTACACAAGCGTTCTAGTCAAGGAGGTTCAAACTTCAGCAGTGTCTTGGACATCTTTCTCTTTCTCATCCAATCAAGCTCCAGATTGTGTTGAATCTACCTTAACAAACGGTCAAACCAAACTTTCCTTACAATTTGCTTAACCAGTCCCCAAATATAGTTCAGGGCTTTCACATTCACTGCCAGATAAGTCTTTTTACTACTGCCACATTTATTTTATTGGCATGTGTGAAGAACCATCCAGTACCTATGGAATAAAGTCCCAATTCCAAGTTCTCCTCATTCTAACTCGTGGATGTCTTTCCAGGCATAAATTGTGCCATGTCTCTACACAAATTCTTTTTTCAATTTAGACGCATCATTCCATATACTGATAGTCTAGAAGCAGAGGATTCCTCCTCTGTTCTACGAGGAACAGAGGAGCCTGGCAGGCTACAGTCCATGGGGTCGCAAAGAGTCCGACGTGACTGAGCAACTAAGCACGGAGCATTTATCATCTACACCACTCACAGAGTCTGTCCTCATATAAGGTCAGAGATTGCAGATGCTATGCTCTTTCTTCCCCGGCTGTTTGTAACCATTGAAAGAGTAAGGGACCTCCTGGTGGTCCACTGGTAAACAATCTGCCTGCCAGTGCAGGGGACATAGGTTTGACCCCTGGTCCAGGAAGATCCTACATCCCACAGACCAACTAAGCCTGGATACCACTGTAACTGAGCCCATGAGCCTAGAGCCTGTGCTCTGCCACAAGAGAAGCCACCTCAGTAAGAAGCCCAAGCACTGCAACCAGAGAGTAGCCCCCACTTGCTGCAGCTAGCGAAAGCCTGCATGCAGCAGTGAAGACCCAGCACAGCCGAAAAGAAATTAATTAATGAAATTGATAAAAAAGAGTAAGGACTCAGTTATTTTATACCTTTGAATCTCTTACTGAACAAAGTATAAATATGCAGTATGTACCAATCTAATTTTTAATTCTCAAGAACAGGGTTTCTAAAAGTATAGTCATTGGATTACCTGCATAAGAATCCTCTGGGGTGCTTATTTAAAATGCAGATTGCTGGGCCTGACACACAGAATTCTCCCACACACACAGAATCAGAACCAATGGGAAAAGCACTAAAATATCTTTTTTTTTTTNTCTAAAAGTATAGTCATTGGATTACCTGCATAAGAATCCTCTGGGGTGCTTATTTAAAATGCAGATTGCTGGGCCTGACACACAGAATTCTCCCACACACACAGAATCAGAACCAATGGGAAAAGCACTAAAATATCTTTTTTTTTTTGCTGCATGGCATAGCATGTAGGATCTTAGTTCCCCAAGCAGAGATTGAATCTGTGTGCCCTGCATTGGAAGCACAGAGTCTTAACTACTGGACTTCCAAGGAAGTCCCCTGAGAAATATATTTTTAATAAGTTTCCTAGGTCATTCTTATGCACATGAATGTTTGAAACTCTATTCTCTAGTCACCTGGATGTTATTTAAAATAGATCTTAAATGTCCAGAATTTGTAATAAAAATGGAGAAGGCAATGGCAACCCACTCCAGTGTTCTTGCCTGGAGAATCCCAGGGACGGGGGAGCCTGGTGGGCTGCCGTCTATGGGGTCGCACAGAGTCGGACACGCCTGAAGCGACTTAGCAGCAGCAGCAGCAGCAAGAAGGGGAAATAAATAGCAGAAAGCACACCAACAAAGGTAATATTCATACTGGAATATGACATGATAAATAATGGAAAATAGATACTGAATAGAATAGATAGAAAATAGATACTGGAAACAAATTCTTGGGAGGTTTGGAACCAGCAAAACTGTCTGAGTTTTCTGAAACAGCCTCTTGGAGAAGAATTTTGAGAAAAATTTTAAAGAAAGTGTGAGTCAAAACCAAAGAAGAGAGCAAGATGGCATTCTAGATTCAAGTTACCAAACATTTTGGGTGGGATGGAAAGAACTATAGCCAAAGATTCAAAAGGCCTGACTTTATTAATTATAATATGGTCCCATCAAGTCACTTACCCTCTCAGAGGCTTGGTTTCCACATTTGTATATCAGAAAAAAAAAGTAACCAGCCTTCTTTACAATATTGGCATGAGTTTTAAATATGATACATAAAACAAACACTTGGAAAAGTGAATATCATGCACTTGATAATTTTATGCACATATGGATGTCCATAAAATTATCATGTGCATGATATTAATCATTTCTTTTCCGTGCACTGTCTTAAGTAAATAAAGTATCTGAGTCATAAACAGATTTGGTCACTAAGAATCATCTAACAGAAAACCACAATCTCAGTGCTGAACTGTTTGTACCCCTGACAAGGAAGAGTGTCAGTGATGATTCCATGCTGTAGAACTCCTGTTTTTTTCCGTATGTGAAGACCCATATATAAGTCAGAGGCCAAGGCTTCATCACTGGCAAATTCTTTGCTTTACTTTATCCTCACATGACTTGATTTATTTACTGATTTCATTCTTTTATTCACAATGACTATCTTGCAGGAGAAAATAAGCAAGGAGATCAAACCAGTCAATCCTAAAGGAAATCAGTCCTGAATATTCATTGGAAGGACTGATGCTGAAGCTGAAGCTCCAATACTTTGGTCACCTGATGCAAAGAACTGACTCACTGGACAAGACCTTGATGATGGAAAAGATTGAAGGCAGGAGGAGAAGGGGATGACAGAGAACGAGATGGTTGGTTGGCATCACCGACTCGATGGACATGAGTTTGAGCAAGCTCTGGGAGTTGATGATGGACAGGAAAGCGTGGCATGCTGCAGTCCATGGGGTTGCAAAGAGTCGGACATGACTGAGCAACTGAACTGAGTGAGATGACAATACCTACAATAGCAAAATCATGGTCTTTTAATGGTTTAAAGTGTGCATCAGAGGAAAAAAATTCCAGCAACTCTGATAGCTAAGCATATTATTTGTGCTTTAAATTTCAAGAATACTAGAAGAAATTTTTTTAAAGAGTGCATCAGAGACAGTATTATGTCCACATCACTGTGAAATTCTCTAAAGCATGTCCAAGCAAAGTTTTGGCTGCCAACATTTCTCTTTCCTTAAGAACCATGATACCCAAACAGTACTCCTATAGAACACCAAACAAATATGCTTTATCTGAAAATCAAATAGTAGTGATCTTTTCCCAGTTTACAGAAACAAAATAAATTAAGATTTTTTTCCCCTTGTATCTTTCTTAGAATTTTGATTCTTACAACTGCACTACTGTACTTGAATCTAAATCAAGATAGTATCATAAAACACTAATTTTTAATATGTCATTCCTTCTTATTTAAGTACATTTAAATTAGGTAAAATTCCCTCCCTGAGAGGCAATCGATGCTATCAGATTCTTTTATGTGCTTCTAGAGATAGAATCAGTTTACTCTCTTAAGATTTAATAAATTAACATTTTCAGAGGCTCCACCAAAAGCTACATGATTTATAGGTATTTCATCACTGAAGATGGAGTAGGAAGTGGCAATCTATTCCAATATTCTTGCCAGGAAAATGCCATGGACAGCGGAGCCTGGCGGGCTATAGTTCATGGACTTTCGGAGATGGACACGACTGAGCAACTGAACCCACATCACTGAAGAAGTTTGAAAACCACTGCTCTATACTTCCGTGAAGCTTCCAAAGTTCTTACAGACTGATTCACACCTGTGCAGTCACTCTTTCATTATTTTATTAATTCACTCGTGTTACACATATTATATATGCATGCTATGAATCAACGAAATACGAAACTGGAAGGGACCTTAAATGCTAATCAGGTCAAGTTGTTACCTGACCCCAGGTAAACCAAGAAGGTCCCCCTCACAGACCTCAAACTGATCCAAACTGGAAAGTCCTTTTTTTTTTCCCCCAGGACTTACAGGAGACTTTTGTTTCTGTATACAATGAGATCTTCTGACTAATAACTTACTCTTCAAGTGGTCAAAGATTTTTGGCACTTGGTTTTCACAAACTAAGTTCAGCACTTTTTAGACTTTTTCCAAGAACTCTGATTCTGTGTTGTCTTTCTGGCCACTGTTCAAATACAAGTGCACACTGAGACAACTGGAATTTCGGCAATTTTCAGGAAGGATCCTTTGTCAACAGGGGAAGATTGGTAGTCATGGTTTTCAGTTGATGCCATTTTTGCTTTCAATTATAAACTGCTTTCAGTTAAGCTTGTAATTATTAAATAAGTTTGTTGTGGGCTATTGTACAGGCTATTGTGTTGGTGAACCAAGAACTCAGACAAGGTCAGTGGCTGTAGAGATGGTTAGATTGGAGATTTATCTTAGTGGAGAATTACATAGGACTTGCAGAAGGAGTGAATGTGAACTGTTGGTACAGCAGAGGTATTACTAATTCCCCCAAAGCATTTGCTGGCACACTTATACTTTATGATTATCTCTGAATCCTTTTCCCATAGCTGTGAGGTCTTTTGCCCCATCTAAGTGGGCTGAGTCGAAAATATTGGATAACCCCTGATGTGGGCAATGCATTACCTGTATACTAGGTGAGGAACTAGAATAGTTTGAAGGAGCTCAGCTCATGCCATATCCTTTCGTCCTTGCAGAGTGGGGTTTAAAAGATTGATATTGGTGAACTCTCCACTCTTTAAATCAACCCCGCAAGTATTTTTCAAGTGCCATCCATGTGCCAGGCAATATGCCAGACACTGGGAATGAAAAGATAAATGAAGCATGGACCTTTCAATTTAGGGAGGAGGGATAGCACAAACAAATGATCAAAGAGTGTATCCTAAGTGTTCCTTATAGCACTGTGTAAACACAATGAAAAGAAGAGCAAATTTGGTTTGCAAAGAGGGTCAGAGAAAATGTAACAGGAAGAGTAATGTTTGAAATGATTCTTGAAACAAAACAAAAATGCTATATGGATAAGGACAAAAACAGAGAAGAATACTTGCCATTCAAGAAACTAATTTACCCACCTTTCTTCATTACTAAAAAGATTTCCAGGGAGTTCCCTGGTGGCTTAGTTGTTAGGATTCTGGTTTTCAAGGCCACGGGCCTGGGTTCAATTCCTGGTCAGGGAACTGAGAAAAAAGATTTCAAATTTCACACAAGTTACCCCCTCCAAAAAAAAATTCCATTCCAGCAGAAGAATATATTATACCACACCTTGAGTCAGAATTTGACCTGGAGGTGAAAGGGCAAAAAGAAAAAAAAAAGCAGATTAAATTCAAAACAGGACTGCTCTCTGGCTGTATTTTGCAGCACAGTAATTATAAAAGTACTGTTGTCATTCTTGCTCAGTCCTGTCCTAAAAAAAATTCCATTCCAGCAGAAGAATATATTATACCACACCTTGAGTCAGAATTTGACCTGGAGGTGAAAGGGCAAAAAGAAAAAAAAAAGCAGATTAAATTCAAAACAGGACTGCTCTCTGGCTGTATTTTGCAGCACAGTAATTATAAAAGTACTGTTGTCATTCTTGCTCAGTCCTGTCCGACTCTTTGTGACCCCGTGGACTGTAGCCCTCCAGGCTCCTCTGTCCATGGAATTTTCCAGGCAAGAATACTGGAGTGGGTAGCAGTTTCCTTCTCCAGGGGATCTTCCTGACCCAGGGATGAAACTCATGTCTCTATCTCCAGTGTCTCCTGCATTGGCAGGTGGATTTTTTTTTTTTACCATCACACTATATGGCTACTTACGGTTCCACTCATATGCAGATTTTATGCAAACCTGTAACTGATCTTCTTTCATCTGCCTGGAGGAAGCATATAGTAAGTTTTGAAGCAGTGCCTATCTTAAAATACCTAGTGGCCGCACACCAGCAATGTGTTCTCTCTTACTGGCTTGCTACTTTGGCTCAAACTTCCAAAAAATAGTCAACCTGAAAGTCTAAGAAATTGACCTTATATCCTCAGTATCAGGTGATGTCTATGCTTTGAAGAAGCAGTACTAGTAATATTACAGGATTTTCAGGAATTATTGAACTGGAAATTCTCCAGTGTTTCCAGATCCTAAGATTTGACTTCTGTGCCAAAGGACGCAGTTGTTTTTTTTCTTTTTAAACTGTGTGTGTGTCTGGGTAGGTACATATAATCACCTTCATAAATTTAACACCTACCATATACCAGGCATTATTCATACAACAAATCTGGCAGAAAGAGATCAAACAAGATTATTAAGGTCTCTCTCTCATCTGTGTGACACTCATCTCTACTGTCCTAGGAGTCTCCTATTCTCCTTGTTTCCAGTGACTTCTGTCATGTCCAGGAACAATTTTTTTATATTCTAGCATCTCTGGGGTTCTCTATTCTTCTCTTGCAGAAATCAGTGGAGCCTGGAGAAGGGAATGGCAAACGCACTGCAGTATTTTTGTCTAGAGAATCCCATGGATAGAGGAGCCTGGCAGGCTACAGTCCATGAGGTCACACAAAGTCAGACAAGACTGAATGTCTAACACTTACTTACTTCCTTGTGGCTGTAAGATGATCTAAAGAATTTCAAGCTTCAAAACTTGCACACAGTGATACCCAAAAGTTTAAAAAAAAAAAAAAAAAGAAATCAGTGGAAATTCAAGTTAATTTATTCAGTCTGTATAGAGACATTCACAAAGAAATTTAATTGACTGGATTTAAATCTCACTGCTA
This sequence comes from Oreotragus oreotragus, assembly GCA_006410675.1. Classification (NCBI taxonomy): domain Eukaryota; kingdom Metazoa; phylum Chordata; class Mammalia; order Artiodactyla; family Bovidae; genus Oreotragus; species Oreotragus oreotragus. Next base: position 42,455 of record SJYX01003387.1, read on the forward strand.
TAAGATGCCTAGCACTGTAAAAAATTTGTAAATGTGGCACTCTGAAGTACGGTTACCTAGAGGGAAAATGAGCTCATCAAGAGATATAATGGTGTCCAATGTTTCCTATTCATTCACTCAAAAAATATCCATTGATCTATAATGTCCTTGGTTTATTCCAGGTGCTCGGAGGGTAGCTATGAGTGACACAAGAATGACTTCATGGAGTTCACCATCAGTGGGGAGAGCTCACATCAGTTACAGTTATGAGGACTTCCCTGGGGCTCCAGTGGCTGATTCCAAGTTCGCATTGCAGGGAGCCGGGGTTCGATCTATGGTCAAGGAGCTAGATCTCACACGCTCCAACAAAGATGGAAGGTCCTGCATGCTGCAACTAAGACTCAGCACAGCCAAATAAATAAATAAATGAATAAATATTTTTTTAAAAAATTCAACTAAGAGAACAAAGCAGGGAATATGCACCAAAGGAAATAAGGTATAATTGCACACACAGTTGGGCAAACCAGGAGGGCTGGTCATCCTATGGACCAAACAAGCACCATCACAGATTTATGAGGCCTGTTATGAACACAGCCTGCGGGTAAATATTGTGGTCCCAACTCTAAGGGAGCACCAACTCGAGAGGAAGAGATGAGGCATACGCCCAGGAAAAGATATTAATGACTTCTCTCTCAGGACAAGTATTTGTCCTGATGATGAGCCAATGCTTTTGAACTGTGGTGTTGGAGAAGACTCTTGAGAGTCCCTTGGACTGCAAGGAGATCCAACCAGCCCATTCTGAAGGAGATCAGCCCTGGGATTTCTTTGGAGGGAATGATGCTGAAGCTGAAACTCCAGTACTTTGGCCATTTCATGCGAAGAGCCGACTCATTGGAAAAGACTCTGATCCTGGGAGGGATTGGGGGCAGGAGGAGAAGGGGACGACAGAGGATGAGATGGCTGGATGGCATCACCGACTCAATGGACATGAGTTTGAGTAAACTCCAGGAGTTGGTAATGGACAGGGAGGCCTGGTGTGCTGTGATTCATGGAGTTGTAAAGAGTCGGACGTGACTGAACTGAACTGAAGTTGTTTTAAGAGAGGTGGGTGGGGAAAGTGGAAGCCAATGAGATTAGGTGAAAGTGAGAATAGGTGTCCAGGATAAGGACTTGGCTGAGTGGTGCTAAGCAGAGTATATCAGTGTGGAGATTTTTTAAGTTCTACAGTATTTTGAAAAAATTCCCAAATGACAATCCAGATTCCCTGCCCCCCGCCTGGCCTCATTTCTCCTTCCTTGATGACCACAGGCTTTAACTAAAAATGGCCCTGAGAACAGGTATGAAAGACATTACAAGGAAATACCAGAGAGACTGGATGGATGTGAGGGTGGCAACTCAAAGGGGAGAATTACAGACGGTGCCAAGAATTTGAATTGGTGGACCATGTGAACTGGAAGCCTTTAACCAAATGTTCAAAAGCTAAGCCAGTTTTCTCTTGTGGCAGGGGAACGAAAGGAGTGTCAGAGGAAGGAAGGAAAGGGGACGCAAAGATGAATCTGAGGCTAGGCAAGTCGAGTTAACAGAGTTTCTTAAGGTCACTGAGGCGGAGAGCTGGATCTTTATTTTTTAAAAGAGGCAATGACATGCTAGATAATAACAGAGGGAAAGATGAAGACTAGACTGGGCTGGCCGCCTGGAGTAGGCCAGAGCAAAGAGGGAAATTACACAAACAACACAAACCTCTCTTTCTTCTTTAAGGAAAAAAAAAGAATGACAGAAACAAATGGGCAAAAATGTGCAGCCTGCCATGTGCCTCGGGGATCTCCAGGGCTCAACACAAAGAAGGGCTGCAGTAGGAGAAGCAGGGCTCAGCCACTGTGGCCGGGAGTCAGGAATGAGGCACAAAGCTCACAAATAGGGCTCAGCGGGAACTTTCCAGGTGGTCCAGTGGGTAAGACTCTGCGCTTCCAATGCAGGGTGGCACCAGCTCACTCCCTGGTTGAGGTCACTGTATTTTAAAAATGGTGAAATTGAGCTGATCAGTTCAGTCCAGCCGCTCAGTCATGTCCGACTCTTTGTAACCCCATGGACTGCAGCACACCAGGCTTCCCTGTCCATCACCAACTCCCAGAGTTTGCTCAAACTCATGTCCATCGAGTCGGCGATCCAACCATCCCATCCTCTTTCATCCCCTTCTCCTTCTGCTGACACTTGGGCATTTATGAAAGGGAAAATCCAGACACGGGGAGAATTCTCTGCAAGGTGCGTTAGATCCAGCCAGCAGACCGACTGCCAACCTTCAAGCAGCAGAGTAAGGATTCCCCAAAGCGAGCTAGATAAAGGAAGAAAGAGAGGCTTGAGCACCACTTCAGAGAATGTCCACCCACAGGAAAAGGGACACTGCAGTAGCACCAGCAGAGTAAACGCCAGAACAGATGGGCTGCAAAAACAAAAACAAAGGAAATGCATTGATTTAGATTCCTGGGGAGAAAGGAAGTAATAGCCTGTCAGTGACATCAAGGAGGAAAGTTAGAAGACAGTTTGACGTGTACAGAAAAATATTTTTATTGACTTAAGCAAGAGCTATTTGAGTAGTGCAAAAAGAAATCACGATGCACTTCCAGACATGAAAATTAACAGAAACTGGATTAACCCTCTCACAGGACACAAGAAANAAGGAAAAAAAAAGAATGACAGAAACAAATGGGCAAAAATGTGCAGCCTGCCATGTGCCTCGGGGATCTCCAGGGCTCAACACAAAGAAGGGCTGCAGTAGGAGAAGCAGGGCTCAGCCACTGTGGCCGGGAGTCAGGAATGAGGCACAAAGCTCACAAATAGGGCTCAGCGGGAACTTTCCAGGTGGTCCAGTGGGTAAGACTCTGCGCTTCCAATGCAGGGTGGCACCAGCTCACTCCCTGGTTGAGGTCACTGTATTTTAAAAATGGTGAAATTGAGCTGATCAGTTCAGTCCAGCCGCTCAGTCATGTCCGACTCTTTGTAACCCCATGGACTGCAGCACACCAGGCTTCCCTGTCCATCACCAACTCCCAGAGTTTGCTCAAACTCATGTCCATCGAGTCGGCGATCCAACCATCCCATCCTCTTTCATCCCCTTCTCCTTCTGCTGACACTTGGGCATTTATGAAAGGGAAAATCCAGACACGGGGAGAATTCTCTGCAAGGTGCGTTAGATCCAGCCAGCAGACCGACTGCCAACCTTCAAGCAGCAGAGTAAGGATTCCCCAAAGCGAGCTAGATAAAGGAAGAAAGAGAGGCTTGAGCACCACTTCAGAGAATGTCCACCCACAGGAAAAGGGACACTGCAGTAGCACCAGCAGAGTAAACGCCAGAACAGATGGGCTGCAAAAACAAAAACAAAGGAAATGCATTGATTTAGATTCCTGGGGAGAAAGGAAGTAATAGCCTGTCAGTGACATCAAGGAGGAAAGTTAGAAGACAGTTTGACGTGTACAGAAAAATATTTTTATTGACTTAAGCAAGAGCTATTTGAGTAGTGCAAAAAGAAATCACGATGCACTTCCAGACATGAAAATTAACAGAAACTGGATTAACCCTCTCACAGGACACAAGAAATTTGGGCAAAAATGCATGAAAGAACTGTTTTCATCGTACAACACACAGCGCAAGACTGTGATTCCTGGGAGGAGAGAAACCATATGCCCAGCTTTCTGCCTGGAGGCACTCTTCAGATTACAGGAAGAGGGATCCAAGCAGACAAAACAGTCTTGCTGAAACAAGGGCAAGAAGATCAGAGTTTGGGCAGGATGAGGTAGCTGTATTTTTTGAGGCAGAATAGCAGAGAATAGGGAGGTATATGGAGAAAGAAGTCCTGAGTCCCCCTGAATCTTAAGCTGAATGCTAAACTTATAAGGTACAGCTAACTCTGCGAGACTCAGGAAACAGATTGCTAAAAGTTAACTGAGCTCTTTAGCAGAGCTGGAAAACACTCAAGGTCCAAGCAGGCAGAATGGAGAGATCTTGTTGAACTCCTGTGGCTTTTAGAAGAAACTCTATAGCAGGGATCCCCAACAGGCACCAGTACTATCAAGGTGGTATAAGAATTTATATTGAAACTGAAAATTTTCACGATAATAATATGAACAATTTATTTTCATATTTTCAAACATGAATTAATATACAGAAGATTTTCATTGTAACCAAGAGCATTCCGTAAGTCAGCTGCAAAAACTTAAATAAAAATATGAATATTTTATATGAATATGAATATCAATGAATTCATAGTTGCTTTTCAATTTGTGCAATAATTCTTTGAATTGAACATTAATAATACCGGGTTTACAGAAAAGTTAGTGAATTACTTAACTTAGATAGAATTGAAACTGATTTCAATTTGCTTCAAAGTCAGATCATTTCTTCCAAAATAAAAAAAAACAAGTTTGACAATACAGATGCCCACATTGAAAGACTGATGTTTAGAACTCAACTCAGTCATTGGAAAACTTTTCAGTATGCTTGAAGTAATTTGAAAAAACTCTACTTTTTTAAACTATGAATTGTATGAAATAGAAGATAAATATTTCTGATGAAAATTTAGCATTTGCATTGAAATGTGGTCTAAGTTTAAAAATACACACTGGACTTAGAATGTAAATGTGACATCCAAAACTTTGGCCACCTAATGTGAAGAACTGACTCAATGGAAAAGACGCTGATGCTGGGAAGGATTGAACGCAGGAAAAGGGGAGGACAGAGGATGAGATGGTTGGATGGCATCACTGACTCAAAGAACATGAGTCTGAGTAAACTCTGGGAGACAGTGGAGGACAGGGAAGCCTGGCATGCTGCAGTGCATGGGGTCGCAAAGAGTTGGACACAGCTGAGCGACTGAACTGAACTGAATATACAAAAATATAAAATATAATAATTACATATTGAAATGATAATATTTTGAAGATATTTTGTATTAAATATGTTATTAAAATTAATTTTTCCTTTTTTACTTTTTATTTATTAAAAATTTTTTTTTTTTTGCCAGTACCACTTGGCTTCCAGTTTCCTGGCCAGGGTTTGAGCCCGTGTCCCGTTCAGTGGAAGGATAGAATTTTAACCACTGGACCACCAGGGAATTCCCTCTTTTTATTTTCCCTGATAGCTCAGTTGGTAAAGAATCTGCTTGTAATGCGGGAGACCCTGGTTCGATTCCTGGGTTGGGAAATCCACTGGAGAAAGGATAGGTTACCCACTCCAGGATTCTTGGGCTTCCTTTCTGGCTCAGCTGGTAAAGAATCTGCTGCAATGCAGGAGACCTGGGTTTGATCCCTGGGTTGGGAAGATCCCCTGGAGAAGGGAAAGGTTACCCACTCCAGTATTCTGGCCTGGAGAATTCCATGGACTGTATAGTCAGTGGGGTCCCAAAGACTCGGACACGACTAAGCGACTTTCACTTTCACCAGAACATTTAAACCTATGTACGTGGCTCACATCTGTATCTTGCACTGCATTTCTATTGGCAACTCAACTCTAGGGTGGAGACTTCAGAGATTAAGATTTAGGCTTCAAATAGCATAAGTTCAAGTCTAGACTCTGATACTTCTTAATTGTATATCTTGGGCAAGTTGCTAAACATCTCCATGCTTCAGTTTTCCCCATCTAAAATATGGGGAATAACAATAGCTCCTACCTCACTATAAAAGTTGTTATAAGAATTCTTAAATAGTATCTAACACATTGGAATTACTATGTGTAATAGCCATTGCTGTTGTTTTATTATTATTATTAACTATGTGTCCTTGAGAAATTTCTTAACCCTTAATTTACTCATTTGTAAAATAGTGATAACAACATGTTTCTCACAAGTTTAGTTATTAAATTAAATGAGACAAGGGATGCAGAATTGTTTGCTAGGAGGTAGGTGCCCACCACAAACGTGCTGACTCTTCCATGTGTTAGCTGGTGTTCAGAAGTCTGTAATCTAGCTCAGCTCATGACACTCTTCCTTGTTTCTTTGTTTAATGGAGTATAGCTGGTTTACAGTGTTGCATTAGTTTCAGGTGTACAGCAAAGTGAATTGGTTACACATATACAACATACATACACATCCACTCTTTCAGATTCTTTTTTGAACACATATATACATTCTTTCTTTTTTTTAAAATTCTTTTCCATTATGGTTTATCCTAAGGAGATTGGATGTGGTTCCCCCTCTATAGAGCAGGACCTTGTTTCAGCTCACAGCTCTTAAATTCAATAGTGTAGGGATAGTAGAGGGGGGAAGTACTTCTCTGGCAGTCCAGTGGTTAGAACTTGGCTCTTTCACTGCCCAGGTTTGAACCCCAGTCAGGGAACTGAGATCCCACAAGCTGCATGGTGAGGTACCCCTCAAATAGTGGTGTGTGTGTGTGTGTGTGTGTGTGAAAGCAGTTGCAAACCATAAGGTCCTCTTTAGTTGTTAAACATTATTTTTATTATTCTCTACCATGAAATTCCTCCTGTGAGTATTTGTTTGCTAAGCTTGGCTTTATTTCAAATCTCCCCGGTTCCACCTTTTTACCATCTAGTCTGAAGGTTTGCTTTTCTGTGGAGCCTTCAGTATGGACTCCAGCCCGAGCATGATCTCTCTGTCTCTTCTAAATTCCTGAAACACCTCCTACCCGTTGTGTATGTTGTCGTTATCCCTAAGATGTGTCCAACTCCTTGGTGACCCCACGGACTGTAGCCTACCAGGCTCCTCTGTTCGTGGGATTTTCCAGGCAAGAATACTGGAATGGGTTGCCGTTTCCTTGACATTTAACCATATATTACTTCATATTGTTTTAAAGTAATCATGTAGGCTGAATGTTTTATAAATTGTAAATTTTCCAACAGCACATGATAATTGCTCAAAAAATATTTGGTCCACAAGTGGGGAACATTCAAAAACATTAGAGGGAAGGTCTTTTTTTGAGTTTGGACTCAGGAGAATCAAGTATCCTCTACAAAGAACAAAGAGCATCACTGGAGAGAGGAAGTTTTTAGCAGAAGTTTGAGATAAGCATGAACAGGCAGAACAGAGCTGATGTGGGAAGTGAGAGGGGCAGAGGTGGTAGCGAAGGACAGAGTGGAGGTCAGGAAGCAAAGTGGACACCCACCCTGCGGGACATTCCTAGAACTTAAGGCAAAGCTCCTTCTTTCCCAAGTCCCTCCAACAGCTATTTTTAGCCATGTCCAGTTTCAGAAAGTGACACAAGATCTCATTCCAATCAGTTCTTTTGCTGATTTCAGACAGCTTATTCCCAGAAATTCCTTCTTCTTGCCCTGGGAGCCTTCCTACCCTCAGGTATTTAAGATGTTTGGAAATCCTCCTCTCCACCAGTGGCTTTGCTGACCATCTGAAAGTGAATGAGGTCAGGTGCCTTCTGTACTCACGTATCCCCCTGCTCACTCCATCAGGATAAGAGCTTACTATCCGGATTCTGCAGGATCCAAACAGAGCCTGCTCCAGGATGCCCTGAATGCCACTCCGTTGCCACTGAGTGAACCAACGTCGTTTTAATGATATTCGCAGTAGCATGGTTGATTCTTGTTTGGGTTACAGTGGAGGAAACACAGCTAACGTGGAGAGAAAGAAGCTGTTGTTCAACCATGACTCATAGGCTTAGCTCTCAACACAAGGTTCAAGTTTGTTTTGCATTTTTGTGGCTCTAAGGTGATGGTGACTTGGCAAGGAGAAAGGGAGGCAACACGGTAGGGACAAGTGAGACAGGATTCAGGCTTTATCACTAGTTTCAGTGTGAATTTGGGTAGCAACTCATGTGGGTTTGAGGAGGTGCCTTCCCTCCTCAAAATTCTGTAATTCTGTATAATGATATAATGCTGTGAAATCTGAAAAGTATAATGAAGATGTTTTCTAAAAGGCTGACTACTACAATGAAACAGAGAGGTTGATCTCCTGCAAAGGAGATCCAAAGGAGTACGTAGCAAGGGCAGGGAAAAGGCAAGGTTTAACCCTTGGAATATCTTCCCAGTTAAATGGACATCTACATCTTTAAAAACATTCTGCTATTCTACAGTTAGACTGTGTCATTAGGCACAGTGCACCGATGACAATCATTCCCAGAAGGGGGTGGATCCTCCCCACGGAAAAGGGTCCCTACTCACTGGACTTGGAGAAGTAGGACATCTCGGATCTGGGGCTTCGGCCTGCAGGCTCAGAGACGTGGGCTACCAGAGGCCAGCGTGCCTGGAGAGGGACCAGTTGTCTCAGTCCCTCGCTCTCTTTCACCCAGCCAGGTACAACCAGTCTCTCTCTCTTTCTTTCTAACTTTGTACCCAGCCCCCAAGCCAAAATCTGATTACATAATTAAGTACTTAGTAAGTATTCTCTGATGCTGATTTTTAATGAACTTGGCTGGTACTGCTTCCTGTTTTGAAAGAAACCAGCCCATTTAAAAAGCTAGTCTGTGCCCCCAATACCCACGGTGTCTTAGAAATCAAATGGGCATTTTAAACCATTTTAGAGGGAAAATAATTATATGTAAATAGGTTAAAGTTCTTACAACAGAGAAGGTAGCTATTGAAAAAAGAAACTTGGGTAGCAGAATATGATTCTGATACCAATACTAGTATTTGCCCCTCTGTTTATCTATCTATCTGTTCATCTATCACCCTATCTATTCTCAGATTGTTCTGAACTAATATCAGAAATATCATGAACATGTGTTCCTGTTCACATCTCCTAGAGCCTGCCTTTACCCTGGGATTTGGGAGCAGAGGTACGAGATATCTGCTAGACTTTGCAAGGCATCTTCCTACCAAACTACTCCTGGGTGCTTTCAAAGGGTACCTTGGAATGAAATCTAGAAATTCACATGGAGGCCTCTGAACTTGACCCCAGGCCTGCTCATGTCCCTTAGCGGAGTAGAATCAAGATATCCTCACAACATTCTTGGTGTGGGCACTGAATAGTACAGGGCAAAAAAAGAAAACAGAAATGTTAAGGGAGGGGAGTAAAGATACTGGGAGAGATGATGGGCATTCAGGAGAGGTGCTGTGGTTATTCTCCATAAAACTATTCTCTCTTCTCACTCTAGACCCATGACTATCAACCGCTGAAGGATTAAATCTAACACCATTATTTCCCTCCTTAAGATCTTTAATCCCAAGATGCTTGCCATTGCAACCTTGGTTTGACATTTAGTCCTGCCTGTGCTTCTTCCTTAACACTCCCTGCCACACCTAAATACTTCTAATTCCCCATGTGTTCTCTCCTTTCAATAGCATTGCCCATGTTGAACTCTGAGAACGCATTTTCCCACCTGAACCACTTCCATTTTCTATGTGTTCTTTAAGATGCCTCGGGTGCCCCCATCCCTGTCACCCCCCGCCTGAACTTGGTCTCCCTCCTAGGTTATCTCTGAGGCTGATAACGTGTCTCTGTCATTGTCTCTATTACCATATGCTGTGATCATCTCTTTGCTTTAATATCTCCCTAACTAGATTTATGGACCATAAGCTCTTGGAAGGTAAGACCATCTTTTAATCGTAATCATATTTCTGCTGTCTTGCACAATGCTAGTCACTTTACTGAAACTCAATAAATGTTGATGAATTAATCAGTTAGGCTATAAATTGGGGGTAAAACCATCCCAACCATCTGGCACTGGCATGGTGCCACAGAAAACAGCTGGTTTCATCTCCAGTGCTCTCCTGGGCATAAGCCTTGAGCTCCACAAGCCCTCTCTGACCTGGGCCCCGTGTCCACACACAGGGACACATTATTCTCCCCACCTGAGCTTAAACTGTGCAGCTCTGAGCTCTGTGCTCACCCTCTTTCGGACAACTATTCCCTTTCTGAAGCCACTGGGCTCTTTTCCCCCCGTGTCTCGGCCCCCTCGTCGTGGTATGCACTGTGCTTTCGGGTGTGTGTCTCCATGCCTGTTTTCACCTGCATGAGTGTGTCCCCTGCTACCTCCACTCAGGTCCACATGGCCTGGCTCTCCACCAGGCCCTCCGCAGTGCTGTGCACACAGAGGAGCTTGCCTCCCTCACTGGCCTTGAGCCTGTTTGGGACAATTCACAGTCCCCACAGTCTTCAGCCACGGTGGCAGGAGACCACCTTGCGTGGTTCTTTCTGGAGCTGTTCATTTCTGCTGTACACCTGGCCCAAGACCGGATCTGTGCTGAGTTACTGCACAATAGATGCTTCACCGCTGTCTCAGGGATGTCAGGGTATGGTATGCCAGGACCTCAACAAGCTCAGAACAATTAAACAAAACTTGACACCTCACCTGTGTTAGAACACCTCTACAATTTCTCAGTATACTTTTAAGGAAAAAGCAGTAAATTTGGGAGCTTGGCCTTTCCTAATCCCAGGGATTAGGATTCAGTGAGATGCCAGGTCTCTATTGCAAATAGGTAACTATCTTTATATAAAGTTGTAACTTTTGACAACTGATCTCTAGCTTCATAATTTATCATTTTTTTCTTAAATAGAGGATCATATTAAGCCACTTGCATTGCCATCCAGGGGTCTACACTTGAGAAATGCTGGCCCAGGTTAGGAGTACCGTCTGTGACCGCAGGTTAGATGGATGTGAACAGGACCACGAAGGAATCAGATTTGTGACCTTGGCCCTATTACCACTTGCCCAAGTAGGATGTGGTCCGAGAGGCCTGGCAAAGCAGGAGCTTGGTGACTGCAAGCTTGAGAAAGACCAGGGTTCCCTGCAGATGACCAGTTACAGGTCCCTGTGGATTCTGGGGCTAAGTATAACCCCAGACGTCTGGTGACCAGCTTCATTTTCCAAAGAGCTTCTTGTTTGAAATGGTCTTCCCTACTTCAGTGGGTGGGAATAAGTTGAACTAAATGTCTTTTAAGCAATGTCACATGATGGTTAAGAGCAGGGGATCAGGAATGAGGCATATTTGAGTCTGTACCCCAGCATGGCCTCTTGGCTGCTGTCTGCTCTTGGGCAGGTTGCCTGACCTCTCTGACCCTATCTCCTTATGTTTTAGAAGGGGACGGTATGAGAGTTAGCATATGATCCAATAATCCCACTTCTGGGCAAATATCCAGGAAAGACAAAAACTGTCATTCAAAAAGATATTGGGTTGGCCAAAATGTCTGTTTGGGTTTTTCCATAAGATGTTACGGAAAAACTCGAACAAACTCTTTGGTCAACCCAATACACGCACCTCTGTGTTCCCAGCAGCGCTGTTTACCAAAGTCAAGACAAGGAAGAGACCTAAGTGTCCATGAGCGGATGAATGGATACAAAGGGGACAGTGACAGCACCGACTTTATGTGTTTCCTGGAAGATTCAATGAGAAGTCTTGCAAGGCGCTTGGCATGTAATCAGGTACTCACTCAGTGGTAGCTTCTCTGCATATATGAAGAACATTATGAGTGGTAATAATAGGAAGTCATATTTAAAGTGATTCCAGCAAGACAGGGCCCAGATGGGCCGTGCTCTCAGGCCACCACCCCAGTCACCGCTGCCTGCCTTCTCCCAGGGTGACCCCGCTCAGCCATGCCAGCTCTGTCCAGGCTGCTGAGTGAGGGTGGAATGTCGGCCAGGATCGAGCTGCCTGGGCGTGAGCCCTGGGCTGGCAGCTATGAAAGGAGGAGTGTGGAGCAGAGGAGAAACGGGGTGTCAGTGGGCGAGCAAGACTCTGGGGAGGAAGTGGCTTTGCCGTGGGGTGAGGGTGGGGTAAAGAAGAGGGGATGGGCAGAGCTAGAGAGGTTTTCCACAGGAAGGAAAGCAGTTGAGAAAAAAAATAACCCACCTTGTGTCTTATTGGCTTCTTGGTGTCCTTTTCCGGAAACAAAGAATCAGAAAGAGAAGCCAACACAAAGCTTCTAGAGTGTTACTAAATATCAGACATTTCTCTCTTTGATATATATATATGTATATATATATTTTGTGGAGGGTGGGCAACTCACCACTGTCCTGTCTGCAGCTCCAAAAAAGGAAAAATGGGCTGTGCTTTACAAATGGTCAGACTGTCCAACTGAGAGCGAATGTGTGCTTTTCACCCCAAAAGCCTTGTTGCACAACTTGGTGTTATTTCCGCAGGCAGCTGAAGTAATTCTGCTCTTGAAATCTTGCCCCGTGTGACATTTTTTTCCCCTTGTTTGTTAGCCCAGTAATTATTGACAAACAGTATCCTAGTTCAGCTCAGTTCAGTCGCTCAGTCATGTCCGACTCTGCAGCCCCATGGACTGCAGCATGCCAGGCCTCCCTGTCCCTCCCAACTGCTGGAGTTTACTCAGACTCATGTCCATCGAGTTGGTGATGCCATCCAACCATCTCATCCTTTGTCATCCCCTTCTCCTCCTGTCTTCAATCTTTCCCAGCATCAGGGTCTTATCCAATGAGTTAGCTCTTCACCTCACGAGGCCAAAGTATTGGAATTTCAGATTCAGCATCAATCCTTCCAATGAATATTCAGGACTGATTTCCTTTAGGATGAACTGGTTGGATCTCCTTGCAATCTAAGGCACTCTCAAGAGTCTTCTCCAACACCAATGATCAAACCCATCAATTCTTCAGTGCTCAGCTTTATTTATAGTCCAACTCTCACAACCATACATGACTACTGGAAAAACTTTAGTTCTTCTTCCCTTTCTGCCATAAGGGTGGTGTCATCTGCATATCTGAGGTTATTGATATTTCTCCCAGCAATCTTGATTCCAGCTTGTGCTTCATCCAGCCCACCATTTCTCATGATGTACTCTGCATATAAGTTAAATAAGCAAGGTGACAATATACAGCCTTGACGTACTCCTCTCCTAATTTGGAACCAGCCTGTTGTTCCATGTCCAGTTCTAACTGTTGTTTCCTGACCTGCATACAGATTTCTCAGGAGGCAGGTCAAGTGATCTGGTATTCCCATCTCGTTCAGAATTTTCCACAGTTTGTTGTGATCCACATAGTAAGAGGCTTTGGCATAGTCAGTAAAGTAGAAGTAGATGTTTTTCTGGAACTCTCTTGTTTTTTCGATGATCCAACGGACATTGGCAATTTGATCTTTGGTTTGTCTGTCTTTCTAAATCCAGCTTAAACATCTGGAAGTTCACGATTCATGTACCGTTGAAGGCTGGCTTGGAGAATTTTGAGCATTACTTTGCTAGCGTGTGAGATGAGTGCAACTGTGTGGTAGTTTGAGCATTCTTGGCATTGCCTTTCTTTAGGAGTGGAATGAAAACTGATCTTTTCCAGTCCTGTAGGCACTGCTGAGTTTTCCAAATTTGTTGGCATATTGAGTGCAGCATTTTCACAGCATCATCTTTTAGGATTTGAAATTGCTCAACTGAAAATCCATCACCTCCACTAGCTTTGTTCTTAGTGATGCTTCCTAAGGCCCACTTGACTTTACATTCCAGGATGTCTGGCTCTAGATAATCACACCATCGTGATTATCTGGGTCGTGAAGATTTTTTTTTTGTACAGTTCTTCTGTGTATTTTTGCCACCTCTTCTTAATATCTTCTGCTTCTGTTAGGTCGATACAATTTCTGTCCTTTATTGTGCCCATCTTTGCATGAAGTGTTCCCTTGGTATGTCTAATTTTCTTGAAGAGATTTCTAGTCTTCCCTTTCTGTTGTTTTCCTCTATTTCTTTGCATTGATCGCTGAGAAAGGCTTTCTTATCTCTTCTTGCTGTTCTTCGGAGCTCTGCATTCAGATGCTNCGATACAATTTCTGTCCTTTATTGTGCCCATCTTTGCATGAAGTGTTCCCTTGGTATGTCTAATTTTCTTGAAGAGATTTCTAGTCTTCCCTTTCTGTTGTTTTCCTCTATTTCTTTGCATTGATCGCTGAGAAAGGCTTTCTTATCTCTTCTTGCTGTTCTTCGGAGCTCTGCATTCAGATGCTTATATCTTTCCTTTTCTCCTGTGCCTTTTGCTTCTCTTCTTTTCACAGCTATTTGTAAGGCCTCCTCAGACAACCATTTTGCCTTTTTGCATTTCTTTTCCTTGGGGATGGTCTTGATCCCTGCCTCTGGTACAATATCATGAATCTCCCTCCATAGTTCTTCAGGCACTCTGTCTATCAGACCTAATCCCTTGAACCTATTTGTCACTTCCACTGTATAATCATAAGGGATTTGATTTAGGTCATACCTGAATGGTGTAGCGTTTTTCCCTTCTTTCTTCAATTTAAGTCTGAATTTAGCAATAAGGAGTTCATGACCTGAGCAACAGCCAGCTTCTGGTCTTGTTTTTGCCGACTGTATAGAGCTTATCCATCTTTTTCTGCAAACATTTTAATCAATCTGATTTTGGTATTGACAATCTGGTGATGTCCATGTCTCCTGTGTTGTTGGAAGAGGGTGTTTGCTATGACCAGTGTGTTCTCTTGACAAAATTTTGTTAGCTTTTGCCCTGCCTCATTCTGTACTCCAAGGCCAAATTTGCCTGTTACTCCAGGTATTTCTTGACTTCCTACTTTTGCATTCCAGTCCCCTATAATGAAAAGGACATCTTTTGGGGGTGTTAATTCTAGAAGGTCTTGTAGGTCTTCATAGAACCATTCCACTTCACCTTCTTCAGCATTCCTGGCCATGGCATAGACTTGGATTACTGTGATATTGAATGGTTTGCCTTGGAAACAAACAGAAATAATTCTGTCATTTTTGAGATTGCACCCAAGTACTGCATTTTGGACTCTTTTGTTGACTATGATGGCTACTCCATTTCTTCTAAGGGATCCTTGCCCACAGTAGTAGATATAATGGTCATCTGAGTTTAATTCACCCATTCCAGTCCATTTTAGTTTGCTGATTCCTGAAATGTTGATGTTCACTCTTGCTATCTCCTGTTTGACCACTTCCGATTTGCCTTGATTCATGGACCTGACACTCCAGGTTCTTATTCAGTATTGCTCTTTGCAGCATCGGATCTTGCTTCCCTCACCAGTCGCATCCACACCTGGGTGTTGCTGTTGCTTTGGCTCTGTCTCTTCATTTTTTTCTGGAGTTATTTCTCCACTGATCTCCAGTAGGATATTGGGCACCTACCGACTGGGGAGTTCATCTTTCAGTGTCCTATCTTTCTGCCTTTTCATACTGTTCATGGGGTTCTCAGGGCAAGAACTAGTCACCTAGTTCTGCAAGGCGCAAAGCTGGGAGCTCAGCAGCAGCTACCAGGGCATCTCCAGAAAGCATGTTGCATTCTGGAGTAATGAGTGATCCCCGCCCTCTGGAGCTTCTAGCCTGGTGCCCTGTGTCCTTCAGCTATCAGTATCCAACCGAGATGTAGTGTGGTGCAGACTGATGCCTCCTAGAGCCATGCCCGATGGATGGAAGCTTAGGAAGCTTCTCCTATCTCAAACGGGAAGCAAACGCCACAAGAGAGCAGAGTTTCAAAACCAGGGTTTCTTCAGCATCTTGGAAACACCCACTTGCCTCTCCCACTGTCCCCAGAGTTTCACTTCTTATCTCTGCTCAGCCACTTGCTTTTCCATATTCTTTTTCAGACTCTAGTCTCCAAACTTTCATCAGGCTTTATTTATGCAACCAGTCAATTTATTTGACTCTGAGTTTCCTCACTTCCCCTCAAATCAGCCTATTATTTGGAACAGTCTATTGCCCGATGGCTCAGAGGGTAAAGAATCTGCCTGCAATGCAGGAGACACCGGAGATGTGGATTCGATCCCTAGATTGGGAAGATACGCCAAAGACGGAAATGCAATCCATTCCAGTGTTCTAGCCTGAAAAATCCTGTGGACAGAGGAGCCTGGCGGGCTACAGTCTACGGAGTCCCAAAGAGTTGGGTATGACTGAGCGACTAAGCATGCATGCATTGTTTGATATAACTCAGCCCAGTTCTATCCTCCCCTTAGATTTTGCACCTTCGAAAATTTGCACCTTCAGCCCAGTTTCGTCATTTCTCTTAAGCCGTGTGACCAGGTACCCAGTTCTTCAAGCGAATCTTTGACTCACCCTGCCACCTTCCTAAATCGTCACCAGCAGCTCTGGGTGCTTCTTGGTTCATCTTGAAATGTCACTCGACTGGCCCCTCGTCACTGCCACTCTGTAAAGCCCAAGCCCTTATCACATTTTCATGCCTGTACCTTGGTAACAGCCCCCTTCCAGATCTCTCCAGCTCGTTCCATCCTTCCTAGTGTGTCAAAATGAATCCACTCAGAACATAGATCTCATCACTGCATTTTCTGCACAGAAGCCTCATCACTGCCTACAACACAAAGTCCAGCCAGACAGGCAGCCTGGCGTTTCCCACACTCCTCTGCAGTCTGGCAGCTGGCTTCCGCAACCACCTCCCCTCTCCCCAGAGGACACCCACTGCTCCCAATGGGCTGCTTTGACTGTACTGTACCCCGCTTGGTATGTGGGAGGTGCTAACTCCTAGGGAGGGAGAGAGGCAGGCAAAGAGGAAGGAAGTACTTGGCAACATCCCCTTCACAAATCTTTCTCTGGGGGCTCCAGGCCTTCCTCAAGCACCCAGCTCGGAACTGCTCCACCACTCAGGTCTATATCCCTCACTGACATACAAGCAAAAACTTGGAGTATGAAGATTTCCAAACTCATATAAAACCCTCATGAGCTCACCAGCCATCACATTTTGCCATATTTATTTCATCTATCCTGTCTCCACATTTTTGGGGGTGTGGGGAGGGGAGGTAGAACACTTTAAATCAAATTGTAGAGATTGTGCAAATTTATGCACAAACACTTTAGCACGCATCCCCTCAAAGGACGTTTTTATACATAGCCACAAAGCCATGATCACACCTAATAAAACTGATCATAATTCCTTCTTAACACCTATTATTCAGTCCATATTCAAGTTTCCCAAGTTGTTCTTAAAAAAGTCATTTTTAGAGTGGGCTGTGTTTTTTAATCAGGATCCAAACAAGGTCATGCTTACTTATCATAATTGGTTTTGTCTGTGAGATCTCTTTTAACTCCCTTTAAAGCAGAATATCTTTCCCTGGTGGCTCAGATGGTAAAGAATCTGCCTGCAATGCAGGAGACCTGGATTCGATCCCTGGGTGGGGAAGATCCCTTGGAGGAGGGCATGGCAACCCACTCCAGTATTCTTGCCTGGAGAATCCCATGGACAGAGGAGCCTGGTGGGCTACAGTCCATGGGGTCACCAAGAGTCAGTCAGTCAGTTCAGTCAGTCAGTTCAGTCGCTCAGTCGTGTCCGACTCTTTGCGACCCCATGAATCGCAGCACGCCAGGCCTCCCTATCCATCACCATCTCCCAGAGTTCACTCAGACTCACGTCCATCGAGTCCGTGATGCCATCCAGCCATCTCATCCTCGGTCGTCCCCTTCTCCTCCTGCCCCCAATCCCTCCCAGCATCAGAGTCTTTTCCAATGAGTCAACTCTTCGCATGAGGTGGCCAAAGTACTGGAGTTTCAGCTTTAGCATCATTCCTTCCAAAGAAATCCCAGGGTTGATCTCCTTCAGAATGGACTGGTTGGATCTCCTTGC